>JACJUY010008449.1:27705-38018 GCA_014220935.1 Platorchestia sp. MABIK | reverse complement strand
TAAATGTACGAGTAAATGTATGAATGAGCGAGCAAATGTATGTATGATAGAGCGAATAAATGTATGAATGTATGAGCGAGCAAATGAATGAGCGAGTAAAGTGTGAATGAGTAAACTAAGTTGTGAACGGTTGGTCGTTATTGCAATGTTTGGACAGATGGCAATTGAAGATATATGATAAAAAATAAAACAATTGGAAATTAATCATATTTGTATTTTCATACATACAATACAAAGTTTTAATAGCAAAATGTGTTTTAATATTCCACTCTTCAAGGGCTTCTATCGATGACTCGTGCATAGAACTCATGACCCAGTTGATGGTGGCACTGAAAGTGGAAAATATAACTTCAGTTTTTATTCAATATGAGCCGAAAAGAACTTATGGCTTCACGGAAAATCATCGAATCACGTAAGCTACTGGACGTTGAAAGATTTCACGCGTTAATAGGACTACTCGCCTGAATGCCATGAAACTACAGGAGAACGTGCATGAGAAGTGCACAAACAAAAGCCTTTCTATATCTACAAAAGATAGGTCTATCTGACTATTAGCTCGGGACCTTACAGCTTTCTCCTAGGAACGCTTACTCTTACAGATATAGCCGTTGTTAAAGGACGCGCTAACTTAAAAAACGGTATAAACAGCACAATTCTTGGATTAATTGGAAATTTCGATTTACTCGGCTTTACTGAGAGCACTAGCACAACTATTTTGACCATGCAAAATTACAGAGCGTTTCGCTTTCTATGAAAAGATTAAGTGATGGTGTAAATGCATTCACCTAATAAACAGACTTAATACTAAAAGCATTCCCAACAAAAACAGTCATCCTCGACCGCTTTCCAGATCGAAGCTAAAATAAACAAAATATTTTCAAACTTTCCTTATCAGTGCAATTTTCATACCACCATCCGAAAGTCTAGAGCCCTCCATTAAAGGAACTAACTCAAATCGGCCTGTAAAAAGATCCCACAAGTATGATTTAATAAACTGTCGAGACGTGGGTCTCGCCTTGTAGAACAGAAAATTGCGAAACAGTAAACTTTTTAACTCGCACGTAATTAAAATCCCCTTTTCCCTCTAATAAGTAAACCAATTTCAATTTCTGCCCACTCTGCCTCACTACCATAAAACATTAACAATACAGTAATATTTTCAATAAAATGAAGTCTCCCGATATGACGCCTTCGGTGGAGGAACGACGTAAGCGCAAATTTATACTTTCTCCACAATTAGAGGTAAAGAGTTTGGGGCGTGAAGATACTTACTTGCAATTAACGAAACTTTGAGCCTTTAAATGGGGTTTAATAACCATGTAATGGAAGAATTTTTTTAAATGCAATTATAATCTTACAGTAACTGTTTCTCTTTTCCACTTATTCACATTTCTTGTTCTCTTTTTTCCAGTCATATTAGAAGGGTGCTTAGAAAAGTAAATTTTTAAGATGTTAGAATTCAATGAACAACAATGACATTAGTGCACGCCGAGTTGCAAGTCTAGAAAAATAAAAAACACATGGAACATAATTAGGCAGACAATTTTAGAGTAATCTATGTTCTTACGTAGCCCCATTTCAACATACTATTTATAAAATATAAAAGCACCTATTTTCAACTCAATACTTGGAATTCAGCATTGATATTTGGCGATTAAATTCTCCTTGATATTCTATGCGTTTTATGATAAAAAAATATGAAAATTCAAATTGTTAGCGCTTATGTCGTTCTTTAACCGCAAGCGTCATAAACGGGATTATTTCCCCGTATTCCTAATGAGAAAGAATGTTCTTTACGAACAAAATTCGAACTAAATCGAAAATCGCGACTTAGTACTGCCGCGTAAATTAAGTAACTTTCAATAATGACATGTGCGAGATCCTTTCAGAAACTGATTTAAACCACGTTCTAAACGAAACGAACATTGGACATGTTCGTTTACATCCCCATCACTGAAATGACCAATATTTTATACAACACAAATAGCAGACGATGTCCAATTATAGACAGCACAGTCAACAAAAAGACAAAAAAGCACTGGATAACCATAGAAATTATTTTTCAAGAAAAAAAACGACACGCTTACTTGATTTTACACCGTAAGGTAGAAATCGGTTACGAAATTTACCTTCAAGATAAGTTATGCAAAATTAAAGCTTCAAAGTTCTGTTTTCAATGAATAATTCCCCCTGACTGATGCAAAATGGTTATGAGGTCTTTTAAGTTCTGTTTGCGAACCCAAAAATAATCCCCTAAACACAAGAGAATTTTTTGCATAATACTGTTTACCGCTTGTTACTGCGAAGATTTGATCACGTAAGTTACTTTAAGCCTCTTTAACCACAAGAAAGGTGTTCTAATGAGAGGAAGGCACCATTTAGGATGAAGTTTCGGGAACATGGAACATGCACTAGGTGTGTTCCCATTGATTGAAACAGCAAGTTACGAAAGAAGTTTGTTAAAAAAGATACAAGCTCAAGAAAATTGTAGGTGCTGAAAAATAGGACAGCATTGAAACGGAGAAAGATGGTTTGTATTGAAACAAAAACCTATACATTTCAATTAAATGAAGGCCTACCTAACTTTCAGCTCGGAACCCTGAACTTTTTCCCGGGTAGTGTTAATTCCCATAGATACAATAGTTGTTTCTCCCTGAGGGGGCGCGACGCCGAAAACAACGCAGAGGTATCCAATAATTACTCTGTTATTACAGGGCTAAATGTCACCGAAGTAAAATATATTCTACAAGGCACGCTACCTTACGAACTCAAACTCCACTTTCATTTTTCTACCTTGCCACACTAAACGTTTCAAAGGTTTCTAACTGCATTAAAGCAGTAAAAAGCAAATCATGCAGGAAAATTCATTTTCAAATAAAGTTCTTGTTTACGTAGCTTCTGTTGTTTCACCTATTCTAATGCTAACTGGCATGATAAAACAATTCATTTTTCTTTTGGCTTCTTTCTTAATTCATTGAAATTTCCAAGAGTAACTTATTTTTAAGGGCAACGACAAAACTTCCACAATTAACTATAGACTATTTTCTACATGAACTCTTTTTAGTGAGATTTCAAAATAATGGTTATAAAATATATTCTATTTAAAGCGTAATTTCTTTCTCTGTAACAAGCAATTCGGCTTCTGATCCTAAAAAGCAACAAACTAAAGCCATTTTCAATCATCTACAATTTTTCCATTCAAATATTGACGAGGGACATCTAATAGTTATCATTTTACTTTAAAAAGGTATGAGAGTAGATCACAACATACTTGTGTCTAAGCTATGCCACCATGGCATAAAAGGTTCAATGGTTCAAATCCTACTGCTCAAACCGTAAACAATACGAGTAGGTAGTGATTGGTGATTCCACTTCAGAACTTCCAAGCATAACCCATTCTTAACAGATTCACAAGGATCCGTTCTCGGACCTCTTCTATGTTTCATTTTTATATACGATATCATTAACTCAGCATATTTCATTAAATTTATTCTGTTAGCGGACGACAGAACATTCAAAAATACATGTTTGACCTTTAAACTTATCTTCTTGTATTAACTGTAAGCTTTCCAATAGTTTGGCAATAACGCTGTGATCGATCTTTCGGATTTGATAGAAAATTATTGAATCAAAAATAGAATGCGTTGCTCGAATTCGTACATACTGTACCGTTCACATTCTGCAGCCACCTTATAAAAGAGCATTTTTATATCGCAGGCATTTATTAGAACCACAGGTGCACTGTTCAACCAGCATTTTTACCTCTTCAGGAACTGATTCGGTGAGTTAAATTTAGCAGCATGTTCACATAGCTCCCACTGGTTTGTATGCAGTTCGTCATCTCTGGAACACCCTCACTTCGTAAAG
The DNA here is from genome assembly GCA_014220935.1 of Platorchestia sp. MABIK. Taxonomy (NCBI): domain Eukaryota; kingdom Metazoa; phylum Arthropoda; class Malacostraca; order Amphipoda; family Talitridae; genus Platorchestia; species Platorchestia sp. MABIK. Next base: position 34,151 of record JACJUY010008449.1, on the reverse strand, counting down.
AAAAAAAAGGAGTAAAGAGCAAAAATACGACTCATTAAGCAGAAATAATATTCAGACAATTTTACCAACCTTATAATGATGAACATCACTGTTCATCCTCCTCTTGCATAATTGCAGTGTGACGAGGAGTTACGGTGGCACCTCTGGCGCTGCTTCTGCTGCTCGTAGACCTGTCACTCGGAGGCTCTTTGTTTGAGGGAGTTTTCTTGAAAGGCTGAAGCTTAGGAGTACCTATATCATAGATCTGCTGGCGGCGAGAAGATAACATTTCTCGAACTTTCTGCTCTTCTCTTTCTTTAATGGCTAACTGTGCTCTGCTCATTTCAGCTTCCATAGCATGCTTGTGCTCAACAGCGCAACGCTTTCGCTGAGCACGCGACGCTCCTCCTTCGTTGATGCTGAAGAACTTAGCCCCAACTTCGGCCAACCAAGCACCTTCCACAGCCGTGACGCACTGCATGAACTCGCGACTGGTCATGATCAGCTCATGGTACACAATATAGTCAGGAGTGTAACCCATGCCGAAGAGAGCTGAAGTTGGGTGTAAGTGGCAAGGAGTTCCCGTCCTTAGGTTAACGTACTCTCCAATACCTTTCAGGCGGCAAGCTTGGTGAAAATATGCCGTGCAAATACACTTTCGGATCAAATCTTCGTCATTGCCTGCACTAACAACTTCAAACTTTTGCTGCTCCATGATTTCCTTTAGTTGCTGACGAACTTCTCGAACTTTTTTCAGAGCTTTGAAATGCAGAAAGTGTTTGTTACACCAATTCATGGAATACTTCTGCAATTTCCACTGACGGTAGATGTTCAGGTAAGTCAAATGGTCGGATTCAGGAACTTGAAATTTTTCGCGCATTGCATCAGCTTCTTCTTCTCGCCCCTTCGGCCTGTAGAATAGTGCTGGTACTGAAAGCATTGAAACGATGGTAAGAATGTCATCAGAACAACCCATGTCGACAGCAGCGAGTAACATTTTGGACAGAGCCGGGTCCAAGGGAAACTCTACCATAGCTCGCCCTAGAGGAGTCAGTCCGCCCGTGTTGTCGAGGGCGCCTAGAGTCCACAGCTGGTACTGAGAATTGAGTAAATTATCTTGAGGAGGAGGGTCCATGAAGTGAAAAGCCATCAAATCTTCTACTCCTAGACTTTTGAGCAAGAGAACGACATTGGCCAGGTTAGTTCGCTGTATCTCGGGGACAGTAGTTGGCAGTAGTTCATCTTTGTATTGTCTCTCAGTATACAATCTGTAGCACAAGCCGGGACCGGTTCGTCCAGCGCGGCCCATTCGTTGATTAGCGTTAGCCTGAGATACAGGGTATACTTGCAAGCCGTCCATGCCTACTCGAGGGTTAAAAACTTTTAGTTTACAATAGCCGCAATCTACCACATACTTGATGCCATCGACAGTCAAAGACGTTTCTGCAATGTTGGTCGCTACAACACACTTTCTTAGCCCATCTGGAGCTTTTTGGAAAATTTTGGCTTGCAAATCTGAAGGTAGCTGAGAATAAATAGGAAGGACAGCCAGCTGAGGGGCTTCGTCCAAATCATCTAGTTTTTCAACAAGCAACTCACAAGTGACCTCAATATCTTCTTGACCAGGCATAAAGACGAGAATGTCCCCCTCGTCTGCTTGCAGATGAATCTGGAGAGCTTGTTTAACTGCAGCTTCCACATAATCTTCCACAACGTTTCTGGAGAAGAACATGTCAACAGGGAAAGTTCTCCCAGGAATAGTAAATACTGGTACGTCACCAAAAAATGATGCAAATTTACCAGAATCCATTGTTGCTGAAGTAACAATGAGACGAAGATCTTGTCGTCTTGTGATAACCTCTCTAAGCAGACCAAAAAGAACGTCCGTATTTAAAGATCGTTCGTGAGCTTCATCCATAATAACGGCACTGTAATTGTCTAGGTCAGGTTCCCTAAGCGATTCTCTCAGCAAAATACCGTCCGTCATGTACTTGATCACTGTTGACTCAGATGTGCAATCCTCAAAACGAATCGAATAGCCTATTTGTTCACCCAATTGAGTTCCCATCTCATCAGATACTCTTTTCGCAACTGACATAGCAGCCACTCTTCTCGGTTGTGTGCAGCCGACCATCCCGTACTTTGTGTAGCCGTCCTCGTGTAGGTATTGCGTCAACTGCGTCGTTTTACCACTGCCTGTTTCACCCACAATAATAACAACAGGATTTTCACGAATAATTCGAAGGACTTCTTCGCGTACGGCGTATGCAGGCAAATATTTCCTTTGTTGGGACATTGTTTTCTTCTTTGAAAAGTCACTCGAGGCTTCAGACGTCTCTTTCATATGGTCCGCAAATTTCTGATCAGCCTTGTAATCAGTCTCTTTTTCTTCGATTTTTCGATCGTCATTTTTATCTTCCTTTTTGACGCCCATGATATCGCCGAGTTGCGTGCCTGCAAGCTCCCACTCTTTTCTTGCAGCTTTTCGTCTTTCTTTCTGCTCCCGGCGAGCTTTAACGGCATTGGATCCCTTGCGAGCGACAATGGCCATGTCCGAAGTGGAATCCTTCACAGGGATTACAGGTTCAGGCTGCTTTGTAAATACAATTCTACCATCTAGGAACGGAGGAACAGTATTGTGAACCAGAACATGCACTCGATTTGTAAATTCTTCTTCAAAGTCTTCGTCGTAGTCAAGTTTTTGCACAACACCGCTCGTGAACATTCTGTTTCTTTCCCACAATTCATTATCCTTGATGATCTGTCTTTGCTTTGCACTCATCTTCTTATGCCTTTCAATTTTTTCTGTTTTCCTCTGTTCATACTCAGCAGAAACATTAGAGAAAGGGTTGTTAGTATCATCATAACCCTGATCCATGTCGTACCACTGTCGGTCGAGCCGCTTTTCTTCCTCTTCCCACTCTTCTTGATCAGCCGGGTCGGTGACTTTTGAATCCTCTTTTTCTTCCTCACTTTTCATCCACGAGTTATTTTTGTAAGAGGGTGTGGCTAATGGCGTACCATCTTTAGAAAAGAAACGATTACCCTCTTTTCTTTTAGATTTTCGGAAGGCTTCCCGCATATTTGACGCAGTGCTGCGAAGAGACCAGTCACCATCTTGTTTTCTACGACCGCTGATCATGGGACTTGCTAAATCCCATGGGGATAACTTTTTGCCCTCATGTTCATCTTCATCCCAAGAAGTATTGGACAAACTTTCAGAGCTTCGTGGAGTTCCAGGCTCCTCGGAAAATCTTGGAGTTCGAGCATACCTTTCAGACCAATCACGACGATCAGAGGTACTTCTATCAGATCTTCTCGAAGACTCGGCACTGTCATGATGTCGATCACGTCTTTCGCTACGATTATAGTCATATCGGCGACTGTCACCTCGATCTGATCGTCTATCGGATTTATCATACTTGTCAACACGGTTGCTTCTAATGCGATCATCAATATTACGACGGTGGTAATTCTGGTGATCGCGCTCATCGAGCTTGCTCTGCCGGTCGTCCTTGGTGGAAGCATGAACGTATCTATCTTTATTACGACGCAACTTTTCGGACAGGTGTTCCCTTGCTCTTGAATTGACGCCACCGGTGTAAGTTGGCGTTTCATCATATTTATCTCGATAATTTTTAGAAGATTTATCCGAGTTTCTCAAGCTTTTGCCATCTGAATCACTACTAATGTCTCCTCTTTTGTAGCGTTTTCTTGATGACTCTTCCTCACTGTCAGAACTTGAACTACTTGAATCATGACGCTTCTTTTTTTCCTTGTCTTCGTCGTCTTTAATTTTCTTCTTTAGAGCAGCGAGTTTGTCTAACCCTAGCAGAGACTTTTTCTTCTGAGGTTTATCATCTTGACGAGCAGTACTGCGAATGATGAGACCACCAACACCTCCACTTGAGCCTTCAAGTATGTGAGCCATGTCTGTAATAAAACAAAACATGTTACTTTCTATGTAGCGTGCGTATAATGAAATAATGAAATAAATGTAGCGTGTGTTTAGCATATTATAAAATATCAATTTTCTTGCACACTATAAAATTGTTCAACACTTGGTTACTAAATTCTATGATAATAGTGTTAATAGATTAGATCAGATTATTAGATAGTTTAAGCCTCCCTATCCGCAACAAATGCGATCCAAAGAGAGGAAGAAGGAAGTCACCATTTAGTATGGAGTTAAGGAAACGCGGAATCTATGCAGAAAGGGCATAGAAACAGTAAGTTGAGAAAGAAGTTCATGAAACAAGATGAAAGTTGAAGAAAGTAGTAGGTGCTGAAAAACAGGACAACGGTGAACCGAAAAAAGTTGGTCCTCAACATAACAAGAAACATTTTATTTCCACAAAAAGAAGGCCTATCTAACTCTCAGTTCGGGCCCTCACATTTTCCCCCTGGGAGTGCCGATTCCCATAGATACAACAATTGTATCCCCCTGAGGGGTGATAGTGTTAATAAAAAGAGAATATGTACATAAGGAAAAATTTTAGGTATAATAGAATTAATGAATAATAATTAACCTGTAAGCTGTCATTCATGATTGCGTTACTGCTGAGGAAAGCATCACTTTCCTCTGCAAAGATTTAAAAATCAAAGTATAAAAAAGCAAGAAAACCCCACATAGGTGTTGTTGAAAATCGCCAACTACTTCACCAAAATAACACATGACTGAAATTAAAAAGTACAGACAAAAAACGATAGTCTGCAATAAAATAAACAAAAATCATTCTATTTCAACAAGAGATCTACTTAATCTTCAGCTTGGAAACCTCGTTTTTTCAAACTGGGAGCACTAATTATCTTAGATACAGTAGCTTTACCTCCCTGAGGGGTGACAGGTTAAGGATCACTGGCACACCCAGGGGCATCAAATTTAATGGCGGAAATTTCAGCCAGTCGTATTCCTGACGCATTGCCATAGTTCTCTTGTTTCAGTTTTCCGGATATTGGCTTCCTCTCAACTTGCGTTTGTACTACTTGTTACTTGAGTTCTCCCACTTTAGCTCTCCTTTCATTAGCTTTATCTTCAGTTTTACTCTGTATCAGCAGCTGCCTAAGTAACCCCATATTTGTGTCAGTCTGTCATGTTGGTTCTTGGTAAAGTCTGCACTTTTGTAACTCTTTAAAACCAACAGCTCAAACATTGTAGCTCTTGGCTTTTTGTAGGTATTGTAGCATAACAGTTCCTCTGTAGCATGAGGGGGCTCTAGAGCTTTGTTTTCAAGACGTTGAACTCCTAAGGCCTTAGCTAGGTGTATTACACTCTTGCAAAGCACTCTGATACATTTATCTACCGTGTAATTACATATCTACTGTATCTACTTCGTTTTGGAACAGATATGTATCCAGGAGATTCTATTCCTCAAAGAGGGTTTGGGTAGATATATCAATCATAACAAATAGCAAAATGTGATAAATTTAAGAAAAAAAATCAAGACTGTTCAACAGAATATATACTGGCTCAAAATCACGAACAGCGTTGAACACAATGGTGATGAGTCACTACCAAAAGAACTATTTGAAACATGAAATTTCTAGTAAGTGTAGATTTTCTTCATCTTGAATACCTGATTTGGGAATGTAGGCTAATGGCTAATTTTAGACGTTGAGTCATGAAATTGATTCACTTTTTAAGGTTGATATTTCTTATTCTCTCAAAAGAGAAACTGTGAAATATTGATACAAGTGACACCATAAGGAGGCAGTATTCAGGACCTAGGTTGTTAACATCCCCTAAAGCAGGGGTTTTCAAAGTGGGGTCAAAAGACCTTTAGGGGTCTGTAGCACTTTGACAGGGGGTCCGAAAAATTAAAAAAATTCAATAGTGGATGCAGTTAATAAGGTAGAACCTTGATATATGATACGGCATGCCCGTTAAGAAGAGGCTGAGCTTTTGTTAGGCTTTAACTATAGCATGAGAAAACGCTTGGTTTTAAGGTATTTATTTACAGCTTTCCATTACTCTGGATATTTTGAAACCGTGCATACAATGTATATATTAGTGATGTACCGATACCATTTTTCTGGCCGATACCGATACCCATTTTTTTACCAATACCGATACTCCGAAACTTGGAAATACCGATACTTTGACCGATACCGATACTTTTACAATTATATTAAAATAAAACCATTATAAGCCCTACATGGGTGTTATAATAAAATTATTCACGAATATAACTAATTATATAACAATATTGACAATAAAGTTTTCGATTATGAATAATAAAACTGCTCTTGCTCTGTTAACTATATTTTAAAAAAAAAAACGAAATGAAATCCATTCGATAGATAAGTGTTTCTAATCGTATCGCAACGTAATGTAGACTAGCTCTAATAGCAACTGTTTCCAAAAGTGGACCAAAACAATCGAACGAAACTTGAACAAAACTTCAACTAGGTTTGGACGAAACTTCGACTAGGTTTGGACGAAACTTCGACTAGGTTTGGACGAAACT
>JACJUY010008449.1:0-24363 GCA_014220935.1 Platorchestia sp. MABIK | reverse complement strand
CAGAAGTCATCGTTAAATTTCAAGTCATCATTTCTACATTAAATAACAAATTTAGAAGCCTGTTTATTAAATCCCTTGTATTTAGCCATCAAGAATAATCAGAAAATACGTCATCAGAAAGAAAATTACTCATAAATGCGATCTAAATTCTAACAACGAGGAAAATCATTAAGATGGTAGCTGGACGGAGAAATTTGAGTTTGCTATAATATAAAATGATATATTTCGAATTACACAAGCACGAGTACATAACAAATGCACTTGGTTTTCACTTGTGCCAAATTTTTCTCAAAAATGCATTTAAGCTTATGTACAATGCATTCAAACAAAAAGGAAAAATAATGAGCTAACATCTTAATTCTTAGATTCTAAAATTCTAGTTTTTTCACACATATAGACACTCAATTACATACCCTAATAACTACTCTGGGAATTGCAAAATACAGTATTTAAAACTTTTTACATCAAATATTGCAATAAAAAAAAGGTAATTGATATTCAAAACAAGAAATATTACTATTCAGCCAATCTCAAGCAAATTAAATAAAGTGTAAGTTTAAGGGAAACGTCCACCCACAATCAAGGAAATGGCTGTTGTGTTTCTTGTATGGGATCTACATCTATGAAATTTGGCATCCGTATGTATTTTTAAAATGAATACCAGGCACATATCCAAACTTTTTCCCAATTTTGAATTAAAACGGAGATAATGGGGGATTAATAGGACGCTTTCAAAAGCTATCTCCTCCGAGAGTTACTATTGTAGAGCAGTGGTTGAGGTCTCATTGAATGTGCAAAGAGCTGCTGCAAGGCTGGACGGAGAATGGATTTGAAATTAGCAATAATTTAGTTTTTATGAAATTATAAATAAGTTTTAAAAGTCATTGATTTTTCTGTAGATTTTTCAATGTAACTAAAAAAGTATTATGAATTTCAAACTGATTCTCTGTCCAGCCATGCAGCCACTTTTTGCCCATTTAATGAAACCCCAATCATTGCTTTACAAAAATAAATTTTAAAGGAGATGGCTTTAGAAATGGTGTATCTTCACTGTTCAGAAAGCGCATTTTCTACCGAGAAACAAGTTGGCCAGCGCTAGCTGCTGGGACTCTCTTCCCGACCCAGTTTCTACCTCTTACACAGTACAGAACATTCTGTGCTTCTGCTAGCTTGTTAACTAACCATTTCTCTACTGAATAGAGCAATAGACAAAGCAAAATCAAAAATTTTCCGAAGCGTGTTGCATGCACTGCATGGCCAGCACTAGCTGCGGTGCTCAAACTCATCCCCCTTTTCCTCCTCTTACAAGCTTCTGAAGCCCAGATCGTTCTGCAACTTAGCCAGTTTGTGAACTAAGCATATCTCTAGCAAATGAAGCAATAAAAAAACAAATCAAGAATTTTCAGGAGTTGGGTGTACGTTCCCCTTAAGCTTCCCTGACCACAACAAAAGTGTTTCAAAGAGCAGAAGGATGAAGGCACCTAATAGGATGGCATCAAGGGAATTTGGAATCTATGCACACGGTATGATCCACTGCATATAGAGGCAGTAGGTTATGAAGGAAGGCTATGAAACAAGATAAAAGCTGAAGAAGAAAATTAGAGGTGCTGAAGAACAGGACAGCGGTGAACCAAAGAAAAGATGATCCTTAATAAAACCAAACACATTTTGTTTCAACAAAAAGAAGGCCAGCATGACTGTCAGCTTGGAACCTCATATTTTACCCCTGGGAGTGCAAATTCCCATAGATACAACAGTTGTATCCTCCTGAGGGAATCTCAAGTAAATAAATACTGCCTCTATATATTTGGTACATTTTAAAACATTTGGTGCATGCAAAAGGAAAATTTACAGCAATTAGACAAAAGTTAACTAAAAGCTCAAGTTGAAAAATGACTGATAAGGATATTTCAATATAAAGATGAAAATGATATTTCAGATCAGAGAACTTAGGCATGTTAATTAAAATGAAATGGAAAGGCACAAGGAAAAAGTATTTCTGAGATTTTAATTTGTCATTGATCATGGTACCTACTGTTATTAGCAATTAAAAAACATTCCAGTAGAAGAAAAAGTTCTATGAATTTGCAAGCATAAAATTGAAGTTATTAACTAAGCTAGAACAAAGAGTACTCAGAAGAATTCTTTAAATGAAAAGTGTGCACTCAGAAGAAGCTCACATTTTTCTCACATTTTCAGCCACAAAACTTGTAACAAAAGATCCTAATCACTAAGTGCATGCTACTTCTCAACACAGCTTTTATTTCAGGATATTTAATACAAGAGAGAATTTTAACTTGAATGTCTACTTCTATGCATTAAAAATCCCACAATGTTATCAAAACTATACTAAATACTTATATAATCAATAGAATAACTATCTCAACTGGTGTTCAATTAACCTGTTCACCCCATTCAGCATGATGATGTTCACCCCATGATGTGTAACCCAATGCCAGTCAGTTTGCTATACATACTCAGGCAAGCTTCAAATATTTTATTTCTTCAAATTTTAGAATCTTTATTCATTGGTGAAATAAAACTGTCTCTAACAACCAGTGAAGTCCAAATTCATTATGTGTAATAGAGTTTTAATTTTTTAACATCAATTTTTAAAGTTTTAGAATATAAATTTTTCTTAAAAATGTATTTCACAAAAGAATGGGTCAGACAAAGTGAATAAATATACTATTTGAAGCTATTGAAAATTTCAAAAAAAGTTCCCAGTCACACATCATTAAATCTCAAGTATAAATGAGCATCGGTTATAATTAATTGGTTTTGGGTAGAGTTAACAAATTTCTTGGTTAGAGAGCTCATTATCAACCACAAGTTCCCCCATGAGCATGAAGCTCAGTTTACTTAAATGCTGCTGAACTAAAGCACTCCAGTCCAAGCATATTAGATTATTAGTTAGTTTAAGCCTCCATATCCTCAACAAATGAGATCCAAAGAGAGGAAGGAAGAAAGCATCATTTAGTATGGAGTTAGGAGAACGTGGAATCTATGCAGAAAGGGCATAGAAACAGTAAGATGAGAAAGAAGTTCATAAAACAAGATCAAAGTTGAAGAAGAAAGTAGTAGGTGTTGAAAAAACAGGACAGCAGTGAACCAAAAAAAAGTTTGCCCATAACAAAACAAAAACCTATGTTATTTCAATGAAAAGAAAGCCTACCTAACCTTTAGCTCGGGCCCTCACATTGTCCCCCTGGGAGCGCTAATTTCCATAGATACAATAGTTGTATCCCCCTGAGGGGGTCCAAGTATATTAATTTTTGTCAAAAATTTAAGGCAAATAATTGCAACAGATATTATTTCCTGAAGAACTCCCAGCAGCAAGCAAGCAAGCAGAAAAAAAATGATACCTCTGGAAGTGGTGATTGATCTGAACACCTTTCTTAAGATATTTTACCAGTGTATTAGTACCTAATTACTTCTATGCCTTATCAAAATAAATAGTTTTCAGGCATCATGTGATTCATACTATATTTCACATCAAATCTGAGGGCAGCTCAACACATGCTGCCTGGATAGAAACTTTTCACAAAGCCATTTTCTCAAGATAGCTTGATGGTTATAGTTAATATACAAAACCATCTATGGAGGCAATTTTGCACAGAGACAACAATAATATTCCTAAGATTAGATTAGATTAGTCGTTAGTTTTAGCCCCCTATCCGCAGCAACAAATGTGATCCAAAGAGAGGAAGGCACCATTTAGAATGGAGTTAAGGAAATGCGGAATCTACGCAAAAAGGGCATAGAAACAGTAAGTTGTGAAAGAAGGTTATGAAACAAGACCAAAGTTGAAGAAGAAACTAGTAGGTGCCAAAAAACAGAACAGCAGTAAACCATAAAAAGGTGGTCTTTAACATAACAAAAACATTTTATTTCAACAAAAAGAAAGCCTACCTAACTCTCAGCTTGGGCCCTCACATTGTTCCCTTGGGAGTGCTAATTCCCATAGATACAATAATTGTACCCCCTTAGGGGATAATTTTTTAAGAAACACTGTTTTATTCTTAGCCTAAAATTAGCCACAAAATCACTGGATTCATGTAATTCACTGTTAAAAAGAAACCCTTAGGCAACAAGATTGATTGAATAAAAGAAAGTTTTAGCCTCCCTTTACAACAACAAATATGTTCAAAGAGAGGAAGGATGAAGAGACTATTCTGAATGGATTTAAGGGAACGTCTAGTCAGAAGTCCAGAATTTGTTTAATTTTTTCTTTTATTGCTTAATTTGGTAGAACAATGCATAGTCAATATGGAGTAAAAAATTTGGAAGCATCTGAAGCATCTAAAGCGCGTAAATGGGAGAAGAAGCAGTGGCAGGAAGGGTCGCACGACGTGCCAGCGTTCATGTGCCATATCATTTTAGCTAGATACTGCTTGCCGGTTGTTAATTTCTAAAGAAATATGTATTTATCATTCAGCTGTTCAAGAATTCAAGAATTTCTGTGATTTGGCAGCGTCGTGTGCTTGGTACCTCCCATGGACCTCCAGCCCCCCCTCCTCTCCTGTAGGCATATCTATGACTGCTGGCCGTGGAGGAGCTCAGTATGACATGAATGCCAAAGCGATTACGATGTCAAACGACGAGCTGAATCTGCCTGTCATGCTCAGAGTAGCTGGTACTGCATCTGCTAAGTTTAGTTAGGGTTGAATGCACCTGAGCGACGCGTTACCCTTGAGCCTCACGCGTGCCTCGCTCGGTACCTGGCCTCTGGTTTCACTAGTGGTACTGGTTTTTTCAAGGAACCACAAAATACTTCAAGAACAGATAGCCAAAGTCAAGTCAATATTTCAGAACAGTTTTCACAGCATCCACCGTGCTCATTTCTCAGAGTAATATAGCTTACAAATGAAAAGACCTGTTTTTGGTACTAAAATGCATTTTCTGAGCACTGCAAATGCCAATATTCAAGCCACTTCTTCTCAAAAACTTATCGTAGAGCAATAATTTGGATATTATTGGATGCCCAAAGAGTTGCTGTATAAAGAGTCAGAGAATTGAATTTCATTGAGAATGTCATTGAGTGTTAGAATAAAATTGAAAACAATACACACTTGCTGTCCATCCTAGTTTAGTAACTAAAAAAAAGTGAGCAGCTCATTTACACAGAATTCTAGTTCAGCCTTTGTTGTGTACATTTTCATATCCTTGCAAACATTGGAATCACATTTTAAGCAGAGCTCTACATTAAAAGTTAGTGCAGTCATTCAGGCCTACAAGCAGAAATCTTTTGGGGTATCAAATTTAATTGTTTTAAATAGTGCTTTTACTGTATTTCAATAGTTTTAAACATTTTTCATAATGCTTGAAATGTTTTTTTTACCAAATTTCCAACTACAAATTAAATATTAGATAATGAGGAAAGTCACAAATTATTCATCCTGCATGTATCAACTACTTATATGAACATTGCATTCAAAGTTACTCTGCAAGATTAATTTCTTAAAAAGTGATATAAATATATTTATATTCAAGACTCACTCCTACACACAACAAATTGGCTAGTGAAAGAAATAATTTAAAATATTGATTTTACACAAACCAATGACTCAACAATTAGCCTGGTTTATTTTGGTATTAAAACCGTCACCAGCACAATTTTATCTAATCTCACAGAGACACTAGGTTGTGTTACCTTAGGTTGATCCTTTTTGGTCTGCCATCAATGTTTTCTTGTTCACAAAACTTTTATTGTGCATTGATGAAACAATTACATGAAATTTTGGTGTACTGTACTACATTAGATGACAGTGACAGGGAGCTATCATATTTTATTACTCGATCATTCATATTCAATGGTTGAAATTTACTAATTTGCTTTTCCATTTTCTCAATATGTTAAAAGTGAATATAAGAATTTGCTGATTATTTGCCTTGCTTTAGATTTTACCTTGAACATGAAAACTGTACTTCTTGGCAACATCTGTTAGGTTCTAGAACTTATCAATAAATAATACATAACACACGTTCACTTTGTGCGTGTACTTCCCTCAGAATACAAGCAAAGCATTCAGCTAGATATGGGCCAGTCCTCAAGCTATGGGGTGACTTGATTCATCCTTGCTTTGGCATGAAAATATCAAGCCAATGGCATTTTCCTATTGTGCTTATGTTGAAAAATTTTACTTATACCATGTGGTAGCACCACTCATATCTTCTGCGCCTAGAAGTAATAAACTAGAAAACTGCTACAGATATTTCTATCCTTAAGAGGAGCAACACAATTTATAGACTAACATTAAGTGTAGCCTTAATAACATCAGGTCCAAAGATGAGATTGCTACAAGATCCACATGCAACACCTACTCAACAGTGCTTAGCAAAGTAATAAATATCTATAAAAATACCATTTTCGACAGTTATCATAAGCAAACTTGAAAGATTTTAATGTATATGTCCTGAAAAAATCACAAGCATAATTTCATAAATGCTACCTCAAATAAATTTTATCCACACATTCCTTGAGGAAAATTAATTTTATCAAGGAGAATGAGTACACTATTAGCACTTATTCCAAACTTAGCACAACAATAGTGAAATTTCAGTAGTGCGTTAGTTATAACTTGTTTTCATCAGAGTCGTGGCCATTTTTAATTAAAATCCGTTGATGTTGAAGACCGGTTAGATCTAAATAACCAAGTAGCTCAAACAGGTCCATATTAAAAATGAATGCTTGCAGCATGCTCTAAAAATTTTTTACATAGCGGCAGGAAAAGCAATTTTTTCCCCACTTTCAAAATTTTTTACAAATTTTTCAAGACAGTTGCAACAACCAGCTTCAAACATAACATTTTAATGATAAAAAAACAATCTTTACATGCTTTCAAAAACTTTCACTCAGATATGTAGGTTCAAAATTGTGTTCTACATGATTCAAGTGTAAACAGGCATCACATGCAAAACACTTGTCATAAAATGTACAATGAAATTGCGTTATATCCAGAACAGATGGACACCAGCTTTTGAATGTGTCAAAAATGCTTTCTTTACTAAACAGTATTCTCTAAGATTATTATGGTACAAGTACTTAAACTTATATAATCAAGCTCTTTAACAAATTAGTAAAAACCATGCACTAGCCCTGTTATTTGAACTTACTTCTATCATATCATCGATGACACCTTCAGCCAGTAATTAACATGGACGTACGTCATGCAGAGAACTTAGAGAGAAGCCGTTGATAATGAAAGTTATGGAACGTTGTGTACAACTGCTGATACGCGGATTCGTTGCAAACGCGGAAAACCATACAAAACATCACGTTCTCATTCCACAGCAATATTTATTAACAGAAAAGAGTAGGTTGAGATCAACCTATGCAGCATATTTAAAATAATTACTTGTTTAGAGACATTGTTTTATTCTTAGCTTTGTCGCAAATCCAGCCTTGCTCCTTACCAGAGTCCCGTGCAAGACAACCCATATCTTGCATACTTAGGGACTAGGTCTGCTTTTATAACAAACTGGCCTAAAAAGTAAGAACGCTGACTATTTATGACAAGCGGGGCAAAGGTGGGAGTGCTTCACTTTCCTGGCGACCTTAATAACCTTGGACATGCTTAAAATGTTCGTTTATCTTTACGAGCGAATCCGAAGCCTCTGCTACGGATCCGAGCGAAGTTGAGGAGGGACCTTCGCGGGTTGCTTCCTCAGATGAACGAGAAGTGGTCCGGGGCGCATGTCTCCAATGTGCTCTGAACTATACCGGTCCCGCTTCAGGGACGTTTAATCCTTGACAGCCGGCTTTTTGTGAAGAGGTGTTCACCGGAACATAATCTTCGAAAACGTTAAAACGTTGTGTCGAGGTGAGCATTCTCTGTAACTTTCGTCTTTCTTGTCATAAGTTTGTTATTTGCAGCGTGTACTGGTCCTTTCAGGGTGTCCGCTAAAGACTATGTTTTCTGTGCCAGTTAGTTCTGGAAGCTTCTCGCCGCAAAAGCGGGTAGGCGAGACAGCTTATTGCTAAGTACATGAAAATGGAACTTCAAACCTCAGGCACATCGTTGTGAATTGAAGTTATATATGTTCATCACATGCACAACGCCTAAGAAGTCAGGTTTTTAGTATTCCAAAGCTAGTTTAAGCTCAAATACTGATTGTGCAAAAATACGAAAAAAAGGTTTCGATACAAATTTATGCCCATGGCATGAAATAATTTTATTTCCTTCGGAGTGGCAGATTACTCAAAAATGAGCTTTTTAATGAATACTACATGTAAAAATGGAATAGACAGAACTCATTCATGAACTTCTACGGATGTCTTATATCGGAATTTAATCTGAAAAAAAGATTCCACAGCATCGCGTCACCAGTTTGATTCCCTAATTTGCGCCTTATTATCCAGTAGTTATCTCTTTTCAAGTATTAAATTTCTTTGTCATTCTCGCCGAGAAGAAAATGGGTATTCAAAGGTATCGATCACCAATTTAAACGATCACACATTGCTTGGTCAATTTCACAGAAAAAAATCTACAATCCTGATTCGGCGGTAATTTCTCATTTATCTAAGAAATACACAAAATGCATCAAAACAATTCTTCCGAATTTATTTCTTTTATAATAGAAATTCCATGATGCAAGACAAGCAACCATATGTGATGTCATAGCGTACGCAACGCGTTTGAGCGAACTGTTTTTATGTTCTACAACAGTATAATGAGGATTCGAGTACAGATAATTGGTGGAGAATAATTCTTATCCTGCATACATAGGTTAAGCCTCGTTTATATCAATTTGGTCCAAACGATTTCAAAAGGCCTTCTTGTTTCAAAGTAGGAGACCGTCTTTTCTCTGCCACGCGCCTCTATATGAAACAATATTTAAACGAATTCGAAATTTTACATATAAACAGCATCGAAATTTGACTTGCTAGGATGAGGTAAAAATTTATCTCAAGTTTTTCACGGTCGTTCAGACACTGGCAACTTTTTACTCTCCAAGTGCAATACCACCCATGGTAGCCCGCAAAAACTACATCAAACATCCCCTTAACATGGACTTGCCCAATGTATGTGCTTATGGTCTAGGGCCTCCAAAAATTTGAAGCAATGACTATCGTCTTGAGAATAGTCTCAAAACTGCAAAACATACGTGAACAGAGATAAATGAGATGAATTTCCAATTCCATAATTGCTTGAACCTAGTATCGGAGAGCACCTTTCTTTACTCAGCTCAAAATATAACGTTAACAATGAAATATACACCAGTACTCACTACCACACCCAGCTCTGGCTCGACTAAGTTAATATTATGGCATGGCAGTCTTGACATTTCAAAGAGCGGCTCAAAAAACTGATCAGAAAAGAAATGAGTTTTCCTTTTTCTCCAAGTACCAATCCAGCTCAAAGAACACCACCACAAATACCTACAAAATCCAACAGAGCTTTCAGCCCAGCAAAATATACTGCTAATGAGCATTTAATCCTAAAATAAGCCAAGGTCCGGGACTACGAAGCTAGAGACTGGATGTTTTTGCACTGTGAGTATAGTGCAGAGGTACATCAATACCATCAAGTAAGACCGCACCTATACAACCGTTTTGCTGAAAAAACTGAGAAAAAGTGAAATTTCTATTCAACATTGCATTTTTTGTTTGAAGTTTCAACTTTCGTTTGTCGACATCAGTCGTTGAACAAATATAAGCAATCTCAAATACTGTAGTTTTGACAGTTACATAGAAGTGGTAGTCTGAAATAACAAAGCTGGGCGTTATCGCGATAACGATTTTGGGTTATCGGTTATCCGATAATTTTTTTTCCCCGAGTTATCGGTATCGCCGATACTTTTGGATCCAAACTATCGATAATCGAGAATTTCAGTTTTTCCCGCTGGGATTCGACATGACGGGGCGGAACGAGTTCGGGACAATTACTATACTTGTAGGATGTACGTGTTATGGTGTAATAAGGTTGGCCTCTTTTGTGGCCTTTTTGATCAAAAGTGTGGCCTCATGTGGACTGGGACATCTGGCAACCAATATCGTAATCGCTAGTATCGGAATTTTGGATTTATCGGTTATCGATTATCGGCGATAAATTTTTCGCCAATTATCGATTATCGGTTATCGCCGATAAGGTTTTCGTTATCGATTTATCGGTTATCGCGATAACGTTTTTTCGTTATCGTGCCCACCACAGTGAAATAACCAAACGAGCTAATGGACATGACCTGTACGAAAACTAACGCAATCTGGAAACTGTATAATGCATTTGTTACGTTGTGTGTAAGCTTTGTGCAAAATTAAAACCATTAATTACTTAGTTTGAGACTCCCCATGCACAAGAGAGGCGATCTCATGAGAGCAAAGAGAAGGGGCCATTTAGTTTGTTTTATAGAAAACGAGGGATCTATGCACGAGCTGTGTTCCCACAGAAGATTTCCTGCGCACATAAACAGAAAGTTAAGAAGTACAAGGAAGAAAACATGAAGAAGAGATAGCGATGAAGACGCAACAACTGAACGAAGCAAAGTACGCGCGATGGAAAGAAGTCCCGAAGATCTACGTGGAGCCGAGGTAATCTAACAGGCTAGTTCCCGTAACATATCAAACTATACTGACCTAACCAATTGCCTATTCTAAGCTTCTGAGGAAAACGCATAAGCAGAATTGTTGTAAAAATATTACGGACATTTGCACTTGAAAAAATAAACATCAACTGAGTAAAACAAAATGGGTTGGTACACTAGGCAGGTAAAACAATATTATCAAGAGTAAAAAGCCTTTAATTTACTTTCGCTCAAACTGCATGCAGCATAATGAAACCATACAGCACAGCAGCTATTCCACATTTACAATTGTAATGACAAATATTTATGCCTATGTGAGCCTAATTTACATCACAACTCATGCCTAACAAAACAAATATCACTGCAGAAGCAAGCAGCACAAACTTTAAAAAATTTGTGCGTCAACAACACTTGAATCTGATGAAGGAAAAGAAAACAAATAAACTTTGGATAAATCAAATAGAAAATCTTTACGTACAATACAAGAGATAAAATCGTATGTTCAATAATAATCACTTCTGGTTATCATGGTGCTACATAAATAAGTTCATCAGCGCCTTAACCTTAAGAGCCATGTAAATAAATACACATACAAAAAGAATGGTTAGTATATACAATCTTTTCGTTCTGTTTGAACAAGTGCAACGGTGATGCCATTCCAGCAGTTCTGCATTTTAACAGGTGGTATATGATGTATCTCTGGGCTACAGCCATCTGGGTTTGTGGCTGGAAGTTCAGATAAAGAAATCATGACGCTATCACCGATCTTCTCAAGGAAGAAACGGGAAGCTGAAGACTAAAATGCAAGACAATAAGATTCTAAAGCCTACAAGCAGGAGGTCTAAGCATAAGAAAGAATTAATATTTGGTTAGTCGAGGGACTTTACAATTTCCACGGGAAAAACGATAAGCTTTACTACACACAGAAACTTGCGGAGTTCCTGAGTCTAAGATTAGAAAAACGAGAGGTGCATTCGGGGGTGAGCCCAAGTGAAAGAAATGGCACCGTAGCTCCTTGTATGCACGGCTTCGGTCGGGGTTGCCGAGCGACAAAAGAACATGATCTTTCAACATAGTAAATGTTTGATGATCAAACTTTTGTCATTCAGGAGCCCTGACAGATACCGTATAACATCTGTCATTCAAGGATCTGGTACACTGACGAAATAGCACCTCTAGAAATCAGAGTTGAGCGGTGAGGATAACTTTTGAACAGAAGACAAGGGAATGTAACCGCGCATTTAAGTACAAAAGAAAACGGCACCAATTTACATATCATTTTGAAACGCACTAGTGAAGCATCATTAAACAAGAATATTACAAATCGCTTTAATTGTCATATATACACATATACTATTGAAGTGTAAGATAGTCGTTTGCGGCATAAGTACAGTTTTGGCCTCCTCAGAAGACGGTCTCATAAGTTACATCATTACAGGACTATCTCAGCCACTCAGTGAGCGAAAGTTGCTACGTGGAAACTTCTCTCCGCGTCTTAATCCATGTGTTTTCTTAAGCCACCAAGTTTAAGCACGACATGCCTTGCAACAGAGCTACACATAACGACTTTTTCTTCATCACGCGAAGGATTCTGAATTTTGATCTTCTTCTCTCGCCTCCTCGATCATGGCCATGGCGTCACTGCCGGGAGACATCAAGTCTTCGCCTCTGCAAAAGTGACGAAAAATAGTCAGAAAATTACAAGTAATGTGTTATTTACAAAACAATAAATGGTGATGAGTTATTGTAAAATTTGCTTTTCCAAGTAATACGCACGTTCAAAATATTTATTTTTAGTAAAGTCATGAATTAGCTCATATTGACACTGATATAAGTACTTTGAAACCGCGAGACAGTAATGAGATGCAATTCAGTAGGCAGCTAAATAAACCAGAGGGAGACTCCAATTTAAGTCAGAGAAAATGTAGCCATAAGCACCCATGAACCGTATTGCAGGGCAGAATTAAAAGCTCATGCTCTGGAAAATGACCTCAACTCCCAATTTCAAAAACTAAACGATTGTAAATGACGAGATTGTTCAACATTTAATGCCTGAAAGTTCATTCATTATTCCCAGTAACATTGACACATAGCATCATCTAGAGCAAGAGGTGATTAATTTTTTCCAAAGTCTCAGAAGAGAAAATCAGTCACCTCTTCCTATTAGAAATCAATTTCGCTGAACTTGAGCATTATGGGAGATACAACAATACGCATATGGCGGCGATGAGAAATTAATGTAATAAATAGACCAATGGAATACACCGAACCATCGATGATTCACCGATTTAGACTAGTACAGACGAGTCACGTACGCCATGTTTGATTGTGATGAGAGAAAAGGGTAATTCTCAAACAAATAAATAGAGGAGATAATTTTTTTGCACGAGAAAGACCCGTTTTAAACGCGGTGAGGACAATACTTTTTAGTCGCAATTCAAGAAATGAACTGAAATCACCTTTTTGTAGGAGAAATTATCATAGTTATTAGAGGCAAAGTTGTGGTACATAATTTAGCAATAAAAGAAGTACGTTAAAATTTGTAACTTCTCCATCTTTTCGCACCGTGAGAAAAACGGATACCAACAAATAATCTGGTGAAAAAGCCTTTACCCATACAGAGGTATGATTTTCAAGTAAAATATGTAGCACCAAAAGTAAGCTTAATAGACACGATTTCTCAGAGAACCTTACTGAACGTGTGCTTTATGGTGGTTCATACATACAGGGGTTGGATAAAACAATGGAAACACCCAACATTTTGGCATCATAGCTTTGGACTTGAGTTAAACAATCAAAACTTGACATATTTTATTATTTTTTTGTGCTATTTTTTATTTTATGTTACTTAAAATGACTGTCTTTTACAGATATTTAAAAAATCTGTTATAATTTATAAAAAAAGGCAGACCTCTCAGAATTTCACAGAGGTCAAATTGTTGGTGCTCGTATGGCAGGCGCTAGTGTAACAGAAACTAAAGCTACTATCTCAAAAGTAATGACTGCATTCGAAAGAGAAGGAAACACGTACTCAGTTAAGCACAGGTCCGGCCAAAAGGTGGAGTTGTGAGACCGTCGGGCTCTAAATCTAATTGTTAGAGAGGATAGCAAGCTCACGGCTCCTAAAATCACTGCAGAGCTCAATGAACATTTACCGAACCCAGTTTCCACAAAAACTACTCGTTTTTGCTGAACAAATCTGAATTCCACGGAAGAGCTGTTCTCAATAAAAGGTTTGTGAAGGCGTTTCCATTATTTTGTCCTACCCCAATCACAATCGTGCATGAAAAGGTAAAATAAATACTGTAATAAAAAATTCTGAAATTAACGTTACCCTGGAAACTGGCAACCCTGAAAAGTTGCCCAATGCCCAACCATCAAATTAGATTCGAGAAAAGCTCAAACTTGAGGCAAATTGTTAAAAAAAACGTCACGTAACCAAATTAAATATCTTGAAATTTTGCCCCCGACATTGCCTCTGTACATTTAAAAAAAAAATCATTATCTCGCGCGATAAACAAGAACATCTTTCAATTTCGTTCTGCACCTGATAATAAAATAGGAAGCAAAACCTCTTCCGATAACTAAGGGACAGTAAATGGTCTCCATGACTTACGTATAATATCAAGTCGAATCTCTGAAAATCTTCGCTAAGTATTCCGAAAGAAAATCATGAATTAAAATACAAATCTAGAACTGACGATCAACAAATGATACTTAATAATTGTGCCGCTGGCAAATGAACTTCTCAACTTCCTGAAAGAAGTTTCCTAAGACAATTATGCAAAGCAGCATCGTGACTTGACATACGAGATGAAGCTACTGCAGAAAAACAAAAAAAAGTAATTACTGCATGCAATAACGAAAAATACAAACCATTTGGCTAAAATATAAGAAACAAAAATACCACGTAAATCAAGAGAAAATTAGTTGAGTAGGAAAAACAATCACAGAAAATTAACATTCACAACGCGCACAGTCGAGGCGATTAGCAACACACGCTTTTATTTTAGAAAACAATGCAGGTAGAATAGCTTCACCCGAACATACAAACCAAGAGTTAATAAAAGTACACTGCGGCTGTAGTAACTGAAAAATTTGGTCTTATAGAATCATTCCATGCATGCAGAGGAAAAGTTTTCATGTTAAACATCGGTCGGAAGTATTCATTTTCGTAGTACTTTTTGGTACATTGAGCGATGACACGATACGTTAATGATCAGTGTATATACATATTGCTCCGAGTCCTATATTTCAAAGGTAAGTATAAAGTTCACTGGTTCACTGAGCTTTAACGAAACAATTTGTCAATGTGCCACAGTAATGAAATGAGTTACTACAAATTGCTATTGCAGACTACGCGTGACAAACTCAAATACAACATTTCGATCAAAAGTAGAGGTCTTTTTCCTAATAATTAAATTCTACATCTAGCAGATTTGTCTCCTTTTCCGGGCTATGCGAATCAATAGCATATTAACACTTGAATTCAAAAGAATCGAAGTTCTTAATTTGAAGAATGAACGCAGGAGTAACCCAAGTGTTTTATCAACGGCTGATCTCTCATTAACAGACATGAGTAGATGAAAAATTCGAGTGGCATACAAGCACACCATTGAATAAAACCCAAATGATGGTCACAAGTGAGACAAATACACCTAATAGACCCGAAGAAAAGTACAGAAAATAAAAGCGAAGTGTACCAAGCCAGAAAATTATACCTAAAAAATGAACTCAGCTGAATCTAACAAAACTGAGGACACGTGAAAATAGGATTAATGTTTGATTAAGTAATTAAAATGCTTAGATCCTATGAATTTCTCATTCCACACTTCAAAACTGCTGGCAATGTTACCCTCGTGACTTGCGAGCATGTGGTAGAAAAATAAACTGATAAAGTGACATAAATACTCACAGAAACAATATTTGCATTTCATCCAAACTCAATTTCGTTCTGTTTTACTCAAAATTGATAAATCATTCATTTGTAACTTCAATTATATACTTCTAAGTAGCACACATGGAAATTTTTCGGATTATTTAATAACCAAACATTTGACAATTTTGAGTGCAGAGCCACACTTTATCTAGTCTGATCGTTGGAGTAACTAACAAAAAAAAATACTAAGAGACACGAAGAGACATAAAGGACGTATGAATACCGTAAAAAAGCACTAAGATCCTAGCAAATCTTTCGAAGCAAGCACACAAACGTAGGCGGCCCAATGTCCAAACACATTCTTTGGACCCCACTAAGATAATGGAACATAGGTAAAAGTCAGTGCGGTCAGATGAATCATCTGCTACTCTAGGTAAAAGACATGAAGTATATTGAAGGCTTAAACTCGTGTTGAGCAGTTAGAAGCGTTTACCTTCCGGCAGGAGCTGAATCAATTGCATTAGGCTGAGCAGAAGCAACAGGCGCAGCCGGCGGAGTAACCGCGTCAGTAGCAGTGGTGGCAGCAGCAGAAGTAGAGCGAGTAGCACGCGAAGTGAGGTAACTGGTTAGGCTCGTGTCGCTATCGGTATCGCTACGAGACAAACCAGTCCGTGAGTGGTCAAGCAAGCACTCCATCAGTCAGATTAGTTCAGCTACAATGTAAAGTTTATGCCAAGAATGTTGATGACAACACCCAACACAAAATTGACTACAACCCACATCAAACTCGAGTTAAATTAATTACAATGAATTTAGATAAGCAATCAGTGCGCGTCAATCATAAAAATTAAAAAGTATCTGCTGAAGTTAAAAAGTTTCGAAAATCAATGCAAGTTACAAAAATGAGGTGTGTTAGTGGCTAATGCATTTCATGTCGGCGTCATCGGACCGGTACTTCACGTGAGAACAGGATCGTCATGAATGAATCTTTGATTTATAATGAAGATGGAGGTAATCACATTCTTTTCTCAATGATGACGATGATATGAATAAGCGATAAAGGTCGGCAGCATTAGACGACGAGGCTCATGATGCACATTTACAACAAAGTAACATGGCGAGAAGAGTATCGAGTCCGGTGACGTGAGAACACTGCGATGAAGCGATGCAAGATTTGTCAAGGTTTCCTGAATAGTTCCGTCAAACAAAACCTGAAATATTTTAATGTTACGAAGATGTGCTGATAGAACAGAAGGACAACTAAGAACACGACTTACCTGTCAGACAAATCAGAGTCCGAATCAGAAATATCCCCTTGCAGGGCCATTTGTAGATCTTCTATCCTCTTGAACGCTAATTTGAGATCGCTTTTCAAGGTCGAAATTTCAGATTCCATGATTTCCATTTGCTTCTCGAGCTCTTGCTTCTTGGAGTTGAGCTCAGTGTTGCGCTGCTCGAAGAGAGCGGCCTCTTCCTTGGCCTGGCGCAGCTGGCGGCCCAGCTTTCTGCTCTGCTCCACTCCCTGCGTGTCCTTCACCTTCAGCAGGTCGCACTCGCCGCACACTCGCTCCAGCTGCTCCTTCAGCCTCGTCACTTGGCTCTGTTCAGCCAACACAACAGTCAAAGAATGTCTCACAACATTTCAGCAAAGCAAAAACGGACCGCAAAAAGCAATGAGTTGAATTTCAAATAATTTAAAAGGCAGAAATGAGCCAGTTGTGAAGTCTGAAGTTTTAGAATTATAAACTTCAACAGTAAAATAGGCGTAAAAATTGGCATGAATGACGTGCCACTAGGATTATTGCAAGTTTAACATGACTGAAGTCTTAATCGAGAAAACTCACCTCAATTCTCTTCTTGGTTGCGAGCTCCAACTCAAGTTTGGACTCGAGTTCCTTGACCTTCATCTGCAGCATGCGCTGAGTGTGGATGTTGGCAGTCTCTCCCTCCAGAACCTCCACTTTACTGTTTAGCTCCAGTAATCGCTCCGACAGCAACTGCAACAGTTAGCTTATTACAGTGGGAAATATCAAGTAACGCTTGGACACTAAAGCTAAAAGATCTAAATAATTAAAAATAGAAACCCCACAGCAGTGAAACATTTCTTTTTTTCCAGGAACAATCATGGTACTTGAATGCACAAGGGAATTTTCTAACCTGTTTCTCCTGCTCCAGCTCCGCTATTCTCTGCGACTGTTCCGACAGAGTAATTTGGTCGACGGAAATCTGAGACACGGTAGATTTGTATTTCTTAAGCGTCTCCGCGTGTAGCTCTTCGTTCTCTTCAAGCTGCCAAAAACAAAAAAATTTAAGGTTAAAATATTAGGTCGCAGAATTAAGGAAAATATGTTGCGTTACTGCGCTCGACAAGAAGTACATTAAGCAAACGAAGAAAGGAAAAATCAAGTGTATACGTTAAGTACCAACACACGTCCGTAATATAAGTCGAGCAGAAAGTCTATTTCCCAAAAACAGAGAAATAGAAAAAGGGAAAACAGGATTAAATAACTGAACCCATAAAGAATTCCCTGTAGCAAATGTAAACTATTATGTAAGTAGTATGAGTTATCATTGACAGCAGCAACATTTATAGGAGCACAGAAAATGGTGTGAACTATTAGCGTTATACTCCAGAGGTATCTAATGACTAAGACAGACTAAATAGCAATTCTCTTCAGTAACCTCCTACTGGGTGAAAATTTCTCCGCAAAGAATATCCCTCACAATGAAAAAATTCCACTGAAGAGATGCCACCACAATTAAGTGTTCACTCTCAGAGTAGTAACAGACGGAACATCATGATAGTAAATTAGAAAAAACATTTTATGATTACTACAGAACAATGCAAGAAATACCAAGTGCTAAAAAAGAAAGGAGTCGTATTTATTCACGTGAATATAGGTTTCTAGTTTGAGTCAACTAAGAAGGTGTCTCAAATTGAAGTGAGAGCATGTCACGCTCAGTAAGAACCAGTAACTGGCTGCGTTACCTGCGTCTGAAGCTCGGATTTCTCCTTGAGGAACCTGGACGCTCGGTCCTCTGCCTCTTTCCGAGATCGTTGGGAGTCGTCGAGGGCAGTCTGCATCTCAGCGAGATCTGCGTCGGCGCTCTGACGAGCTTTCAAAGCAGCGGTCTTGGCGAATTCGCAGTCTTCAAGCTGTAGGAAACGGTGAATGGAATGATGCTGGATGCAGTAGCAATTTTAACTTACAACTAAAGGGCAATCCAAGGGAGAAAATGCACACGATTTGTATGAGAAGTTTCCCCAAAAAGTCTTTCATTTTTGGGAAAAATGTTGCAACTGCGAAAAATCATTGAATTTCGGGGATGACTATGACAAATAACAAAACTGAATATATTAGCTCCGCAACAGGCAATAAGAATGTGGTAACCATGTCATTTTACTAGCTATTAAGGCTTCTATCATTAAATAATAAATTAAACAAAGAGGAACCAATATACATTTTATTTTGTTGTTATAGTGCTCTAAAAAAAGCGAGGAGTAGAACTTACTTGAGTTTTGAGTTGTCGGATGATGAGCTTGCTGGGACCCTCACTTTGAGACTTCTCCAGCATGGTTTGGGTGTCTTTAAGCAGTGCTTTCGTTTTTCTTAAATCTTTCTTCAATCTGCAACCAGAACCGAAAACTTGAAATAAGCCGCATAACAACGATCTGTAGGTAGGACGTATTCGAAGGACGCCATCAAGCGTTCACGAATATACTGAAGTTAGAATATTACTGGTCGAGCTTCGTTTTGGAATGAATTAGTACGTAAAAGTAAGGTAAATTACAAAAATTGGGAAGCTCATGACTCACTTCAGCAATTTAGCTTCGCACACATCTCCATTAAGCTGAACCCTCATTTCACATATTTTTTCAATAAATACAACGCACCGTTTAACTTTATTTCGAGTGGTGAAATAATTTTCCTTCAAAGCATTTCCTACAGCAAATTATATTATCATAATTAATTTGAAACTTCCTAACCACAGTACAGGGATCTGGAGAGAGCGAGAAGAGACCATTTAGCAGGGACGTAACAAATGGGGAATTGTTACAAGGTGCATTCCCACAAAGGATGCCCAGCGCATATAAACAGCAAGTCAGGAAGAAAGAGGAAGAAAAACCAAAGAGAAGAAATAGCAAAGAAGGCATGAAAACTAACAGATGCAAAGTGGACAAGAAAGAAGGAAGTCCTGGAGGGCTATCTATAGCTGAGGTAATTTAGCAGTTCCCATAGCATGCGACGAACGGACCTTGATAAGCTAAACCTATCGCCTATGCTATGCTCCTTAAATGGCCTCTATAGCTTAATGCCAGAATGGTATTCTACGTACTCAAAAAATAGTGCATTTCATTAGTCGTTCGTACATTACAAGTCAATAACGGGTTATGAAATGATTAGTTTACACAAGACATTCTTCCTTTCAATGAAAACTTTTCCCTGAAATTGAAATGTAAAGAAGTGTATGGTAAATACATTTGAGATACAGATAAAATGTCGTCTTACTGTTATGAAACAGATTTCACAAATCGACCTGCGACGAATCTTCGCACTGAATTGTTTAGACTATTTTGCCAAGCCTATATGGTTCACGTTATGTCTAAGGCAGCGAAGCAACCAGACGTAAAGGAGATAGTACTACGATGAGTTCATAGTTTTTTTGGGGGGCTGAAGCGTTTGTCAGAAGCAGCGGTTTGGTTGTACCTATTGCTTCACAGGGAAAAAATTATGATTAATCTGTTCAAATGAAAAGAGTTTGATTATAACCTCGTCTTTCTCAGTGTGTGAAATATGATACAATTAAAATTATCGAATCAAAGTATATTCAAGCTGATGAAAACATCTTGATGTTTCACATTGACAAAGTAAATTTTTGATAACCACTAAGTGTACTATTTCAAGTTTCACAATGCCTTTTTTTAATCAACTATCTTTGAAAAAATTCATTTCAGAGCGAAAGAGTTAATAGAAAATCACGGGACATTTTGCCTACTCAAAGAGAACAAAATGGATGCCGGTGCCAGTGAAGTTACCTGTGCACAGTGTCGTCGTCAGGCGCAGCACTGGAGCGGTCCATGAGCTCCAGCAGGCGACGCTCCAACTCGTGCTTGTCGCGCACCAGCTGCGTGCGCTCCTCGTGCTCGGCCTCCACCTGCGCCTCCAGAGCTGCAGGGTAAATTGACATAGGTTACAAAATAAATGGCGTGGTGGCGTGGATAAACAAACTTCTAAACAAATATCCGTGTCTCAAGAGTTGATGAGCACACGCAGAAGAGGAATAGATTTAGCATGATGTGATGACTTAAATGAGAAGTGGAGCTTGAGGACAAAACAGCCTCAAGTTAGCACCGATGTGTGCGTTCAAGGCATAAGCAGGCACTGCGTGAAGCATTTAAAAAAGACACGTGTCAATCTAACGCAAACACTCGTACTCTAAAGATGAAGCTGCAAACTTAGAAAGGCCAAGTACAATGGAATTCAGCTGAAACCTACACAGCTTGAGTAAGCCCGTAAATAAGGTGCTCTTGGTAAAATAGATTTAATCAAAACGATGGAAGAGATCCAAGTTTCAAAAACATATCAAGTAATGAAAATATATTTTTGTCGAGCTGCCTCCCCTTGTTTACGGTTTGACCATTCTTGTTCTAAACGAACAAATATCGTACAATACATTTATACTACAATCGTTGAATCCATTATATTTGAAATTAAACTAAACAGTTATTTTTGCTTGTTGATCTTCAACACAACACTCAAATTCGAAATTTAATTTATTATTTTTTTGAGAGCAATACTCAGTGAATGTCACACAGACTCAACTGATAAGGAATAAAAATATCCCAACTCCCTGTACCTTTTTTTCTTGTAAATCTTTAATAAGTATCTCGCTTATGAGCAATACAGAATAAACGAATCGAAACAGTAAGAAAACAAGCGTATATAAAAATTGTTGAATGACTGCAACACAAATAAGTTTCATGTACAAATCAACATTTGTATATCAAGTTAAAAAGAGATCCATAAAACATAAAAACTGTGAAAAAATGAAATAAAATAAGCACAACAGATGCTATACAGCAACAACCAACCATAATCTCATGGTAAAGCTTCAAGAACTCCCGCATTTTTTAGGACCACACTGGCTGCGTCTACAATTCGCCTTTACGATAATGTACACTTAGTACACACAATTTAGTCGAGAAGAGAATAGACATAAGAGTACAACGCATGAAAAAAGTCTCTTCGCAGTATTTTCACTAAAATATGAGTTTATTAGCAGTACTGCACGGAGACACCAATTAGCAGCTGTAAGGAGATAGCCCAACGCCGGTCAAGAGACAGCACGCCACTGTCGCTGTCGCCGCGTGTAGTGTGTTTCATATTGCGCCACGAAATCTAAAACACCTTAAATTTATCTTCAGATATCGAAAGTTTATTTCGGAATTGAAGGGATCTATAGTATTGTTTTTCTAATATTTCTAACAAAATGTGTGCCAATTTCGTTAAATTCTTCTTAAATGTTGAGGTGAGGCACGAATAAAAAACAAATACAAAAATATACGCAACGGCCAACTAAGCTCTCTTTCAATACGCTGGCCTCAAAATAAAATTGCTCTCAAGAGGAAGAATGCATAAGGCAAGGTTGAAGTCTAAAAGAGACATACGAACAAGTACTAGAAACGAACGATTCAGATGCTGAATCTCCGTTCAATTTTAGTAGTTTCTCGCAGAAGCAAAAGTTAGAAGTAGCCTTAGTGTAAACCACAATATTGCAGCATATGAATTGAAACATTTTATGACTGAAGAAAGCTAAGGCACGTATAGAAGTGAAGATTACAAACATATTCTTAAGAAATTAAATACCTAAAAGTTTTTTTCGCAAGTGAAGATAACCTTCAACCTTTCACGTAATCATTGTTACGATGGAGATAAATGAAGATGCCTACATGGAGAGATGATGTCGTAAATACCCAAGCCTGCCA
Organism: Platorchestia sp. MABIK; assembly: GCA_014220935.1. NCBI lineage: Eukaryota > Metazoa > Arthropoda > Malacostraca > Amphipoda > Talitridae > Platorchestia > Platorchestia sp. MABIK. The sequence goes on along the minus strand of JACJUY010008449.1, from coordinate 1,972 downwards.
ACTCGACGTGCTCATCTGGGAAACACTTCTAAAATTCTACGCTACGGTCCACTAGGGCTTTGTGTCATGCTAAAGAGCATGCCCTTTGAAACTAAGTACAGTAGAAAAAACGAGGGACTATATCCACAAAACGCATTTACACTTTTTCAATTCTTTCTGTTTAGTTACACGAGAACTCAGGCTGACCAGAAAATGAAATCACACGCTAAACATATTCCAAAAAGAACGAGGCCGCATGGCGGTGAGACCAGCGGAGTATAAAAGAAGCCTAATGCAGAAGCCAAATTTGCATAATGGCATCCGCGGGCACTTACTGCTCTTACCTTTAACTTTTTTCTGAGCAGCGATGCGCACTTCCTCGACTTCTTCCTCCCTCTGCTGCACCTCTTTCTTATGTTCCTTTCTCATCTGCTCGTGGCTCATCTCAAGGCGGGTGCGGGCGGCCTCCAGCATCTGCACTTGGCCGGCCAGATCGTCCAGCTCCTCCTCCTGCGCGTGTATTGTGTTAGTGTGAGATCCCGCATGTCTATGACAGGCTAGTCAACTCCTCCCACATTGGCACTTTAGTTCCTACAAACTACTCTGCCATACGCAATTTCCTTCTATGTGTACTATTCTGTCCAATTTTAAATACATGTACCGAAATCTTTTTCTTTGCTTTTTTTGTTATGATCAATATAATACGATCTAACATCAATATACAGTTTTTCCACGTATATGATACTCAGCCATTACCCTCCAGTCCATGTCAATATTCGCACACTAGGCGAACGATCCACTCAGCAGTTTTATATAATAAGAGGACTAAAGTGTGCTGATTTGCTTAATATCACACTCACAAATTTGGTGAGAATTTTTTCGTGCTTACTTTGAATGATTTTAATACCAGGAAGCATCGGATGTTTTCTTCAACCCACGAAGGTATTTGATGAAGTAATTCATTAAGCACGTATCTAAAACTGCTATCCATATTTTCACAATATATTACATTGACTCACAAAAATTATCTCGAATTTAGAGACAACGAAAAAACAATGCTTAGTAGAATTTCACAAAAATTGAACGAGAACAAACAAACACATATCTCGTTCTTTACAAGGTATTCGGAAAGAGCAGCATTTAAATTACAGTTAGTTTTAAATCCTATCAATAATAGTCGATGCAAGGGAGTAAAAACGAGAGTATAACTCCTCTCAGAAAATTTTGAACACAATCGGATAAGCCAAACGGTAATTAAGAGAACTTAGCATGTGCGGGTGCATCACCTTTGGCCGCTTGTTAAAGCAATTGGGAAGCTTAAATCACATTTCACGTTTCATTTCATGAAAAATTTCTAGTTAAAAAATGAGCAGTCGTTGGAATTTGTAAATGAAAATAAATTCTCCCACAAAATCATAAGATTTTCGCTAGTTTTTCTTCAAATTCTTAGATATTGTCAGAAAATACGTGTATTTACAGGTTAATCTTAGAAAGTGAAACATTTACGTGAAATAGTACTGACTTACGCTAAGTGTATAATGGTTGGCACTTTCATGAGCGTCGTATCAGCCCGTGTGTCACAATACCTCGATAAATGCTGTATATTGATGATACACTTCTCTACGACGGTCTTGTGACAACATAACACGCTTATGAGTGTCGGCTTTGTGGCAACAAAATTACTCAAGAAGATTTACAGTTCAAAAATCGTAACACATGCACTTAGAAGATGATAGGAAGTGGGTGTAGAGAAATTACGAAGAAAGAGAAAAATGAATTGTACACGACTTAGAGTTTAAATTGAACCACTATAAAACATCTGTTGACATAAATTGCAACGTTAATGACGCTGGAATGTGGGGCGAATTGAGAAAGTGATCAGAGCGATGACTGCAGCTAGCGTGATTATACCATTCACTCTGAACGCAGTGTAGTGTTCTCCCCCAGGCTGCAACACGCTTCGGGCAGACTTTGAGATATCTTTTTCGTGACA
>JACJUY010008448.1:13357-38020 GCA_014220935.1 Platorchestia sp. MABIK | reverse complement strand
ATGAGATGAGGGTGTGATAGCATGAACATGAGGTGAGGGAATGATAGTTTGCATTAATATGAGATGAGGGTGTGATAGCATGAACATGAGGTGAGGGAATGATAGTTTGCATTAAGATGAGATGAGGGTGTGATAGTTACATAAGCATGAGATGAGGGAGTGATAGCATGAACATGAGATGAGGGAGTGATGGGTTGCATTAATATGATTTAAGAGAGGGTTTGACGGAATAGCAACGACCTGGCGCGATCCGTGCATCACATCCCTAGCACCGATAAACATTTTCATAAGTAAGACAGTAACATTGAATTGCTGATTATTCAAAATTTCTGTTCCTTCTCGAAAATGCTTTTGTATTAGAAATTATTCCCCGTATTGTAATTTTTTCATTGTTCATGTTATTTTAATACCAGCGCTTTTGGAAACGAAATTAGTTGGGCCCGAGATATCTCACACATATGCGACGATAGGGTGTAGTGATGACATTTCAATTTAAATCCTCAATTGACTCAATTCATTGTACGTCTTGTACAATGGATTGTACAAAAATGTGCTCTAAAATTATTAACAATGGTCCACATTTCGTAAAATTGTTTTATTTTAGTAGTGCATTTTCACATGAATGTTAATGCATTTCTATGAACTTTGCTAGCATTTGTTATGAGTCACACAAGTTGAATAACATTGTTTTTTTTTTCTAAATGAATTATTGAAGACCTATCAAATATTGGAACTTGAATTGTTTACATATATGTGAAAAACTGTTTACATTTCCAAGAAATAATGTTATTGTCGCCTCCAAAGTTTTTCAGGTGTTCTTGCCGTGCGAGATCAAATTTGTTGGAAAATTTTCAAGTTCAAATACGACTTTACAAACCAATTTTGAAAGTTTTTAATGTTAGTAAATTCACTTAAATTTAATTCGTGCACTGGGAGCATAAGAAGGAAACACATAAGTGATAGTACAGACTTTCTCGGAATTTCACTGGTACTCCACACATGAAAAAAATGGTGAAGTTGTCGTATTCGTTGAGTCTTTCGTAGCCAAAACAGGAAAGGCATTTTGATTTTCTGCAACCATCAGAGGTCTGGAAAAATGTCCTTCAGGAAGTCCTGAAATGACTTCAAACCTTCTTGATGGCTCTCTTACAAGATTAGAAAGCTCATTTGGGAGCAGTTAGAGCCTTGTATACATACAGAACACTTTGCTCGAGCGAGCAACCCTCAAGGTCCTTTCACTGTGCTTCGCAAACTTTGAATGACCAACTTAATACGTACGTTTTAGCGTTCAGAAATTTTCACGTGAAATTTCAATTGATTACCATACGTTAATTCTCGTTAATCATGTCGGAAATCTACCCAATGTGGCTGTTTTCTATTTTGATCCTTTGGTTAAGTTCATAGTTTATAAAGGTTTATATTACTCTTTGTGATTTCCTCACGTTGTAGAAATGAGTCATAGCATTGAAATTTTGGCTATGAGGGCTTCTGTAAGATGTAGAACTTACTGCTATGTCTAATATACTTATTTTAAAGATTCTTCCACAATACCGATGAAATATTATGCATTGTTCGTTTAAGTACATTTTGGTACAGAAAAACAAGTTTACCATGAACAGCTTTGGCCCGCAACTGGTCCAAAATTGTTTTGCGTTTAAGATAACTTGCATTTCTCTTTCGCATTGATTTTAGTGCAGAAAAAAACAAGCTCAAAATTAAAAAACCTTCTTCTTTATTGTTCAAAAATTTAGATAAAAAAATGTTTACGATGAAGTCTATGCATCAGCGCTGAATATTTCTCCACTACACAAATTTGGCTAAGAATGACAACACGAGCATCTCCCGTGGAGGTATGAGCTCTCCTCTCCCTGAAGACTTCATAGTTGACTTTGCCGAAGCTCGTTGTCGTTCCAGTTCCAAATAGCATAATTAATAGAAAGTTAGGCGACGCGAGATGACTGCTGCTAACTTCCCATTACAACCTCATACAACCTAAATGAGACTTTTAAGTGGAAGTTAAATACAAGTTAAGCCAGTCTGCAATCCTTGGAAATCACTTGCTTTGTGCCTGTTGGAGGAGCGGCGTCTTCTTTGCCTTGCACACTGGTAAGTTCAAGACAAACGACACAAACAAGCTGTTACACTGTCTCCTTTTGTGACATTTTACGTCTTAAGAATCGCTTTTCTTTTGTGAAAAATGACTTTTGAGTTTCATTTTTGAGTACATGCAGGCATTGAAATGGAAATAAACGTTTGAAGTTATCAACCATGGAAGGTGGCAGACATTTTTTGATTGAAGAAAAGTGTGAATATCGAAATTACCATGGAACGCTCGATAGAGCGTAAAAAAATGCTTTCAAATATGAATACTGAAGGGAAAGCTATGACGAAAAAAGTTGTAAAAATTGGAGGTGAAAGAAAGTTTGTTGAAAATGAACGTAGATCAAATGTGTCTGATGTTTGATGCTAATGAAATGCATGTCATAAATTATGTTTGGTGTTTGAAACTTAAGGGCATCATTCTTGAAATTTTGAATTAATTTGAGAAGCAATTTCTCTCCAAAAACTACGCTGTCAGAAAGGGGGAAAGCTAAAACTTTTATATTAGATCAACTTTGATATATTCAGTACATATTTCTTCAATATACTGATTATGAGTCATTCTCATATGTTTTTATTATAGGGAGTTTGACTCTGATCGGCTACTTAGTTTTAGTATTTTTATTTAGAAGAAAATGTATGACTCTCATAATTTTACTTGGTGTCGTCCAGGGTTGCGGAGTCGGAAGTCGGAGTCGCCGGAGTCACATGTTTTAGGGTGGAGTCGGAGTCGCCGGAGTCACATGTTTGTGGGTGGAGTCGGAGTCGTTCATTCGAATCTAATGAAGACGAGGTTGGAGAGGCTATTTTTTAGTGTCTTTGACTATACTTTTGATACATCAATATTAATTGTTTAAAATCAAATGTAAACAAAACAGAGTTGAAATACTTTACTGAAGAGCTACAAAAAGTGAAGTGTTTTTGTTGATTATTTTGTTGAAAGTACGAAACAGGTTATTTATGCTTATTGCCTAATACTGTCATGGATATCTAGTCATTGTGGGTTCGTGTATATATGATACATACGAGTATGAAATATTATTTTCATCCAGAAGTGATACGGCATATTTTACAGTTAAAGAGCGGGAATTAGTCATTGAAAGGATTGCAAATCCATTCTTTTTATTTTAGTTTCATTTAGTTCCCAATCAATAAATAAATAGGAAGTAAAAACTAGTAATAAATGCCTTGCAAGTTACTTTCTGGACGGCTCAACTGACGCAATACATTGTACTCACCTACAGAGCGGCACCTCTGCACGCTTTTAAAATCTTTTATTTTCTTGAGATTATGCTATGATGTATTGATTGATAATGACTCGTCTTTACAGAAACCTAAAGTTATGTTGTGGTCATAAAGATTTCTAGTCTTTAGGTCATGATATGCTGATAATTACTAGCTTTTGCCAAAACCTAAAGCTACATATGTTCTGACACACCTAAAGACTTCTAGTCTTCAACTGACCATTTGAAGACTTCTAGTCTTCGGGTTATGTTATCACAATTGATAATGTAAATTTAATTACCTTATTCTAATGTTACTAACTGGAATATTAGTTGATTTTTTCTGCAATACGGAGTACTTATGTACTCCATGTTGATCTCTTTGTTTTGTTTACTTCCTGGTTGAAATAATAGAAATTTCTGCACATTTATAATGTTATACCTCGTATGTTGTTTGCTTCATTCAGAGTTTTCAGAGTTATATTGTCTCCCACTTTACAATCATTATCAAATTATATTTTTATCTTCTGATCACGTCTTAGTTTTTCAGTAAACATTTAAAGCTTTTTACATTTTTTAAAACTGAAGTAGCATTTGCTTTTCGGCATTAGATAATCAATTACTTCTTCATAAGGAAGATTTTGAAACGTCTCAAGATAATTAGTATCGATGTTGGTATATATGAAAAAATTAAAATTCAATGTAAACGAGCTGCAATGAAAGAAATAGCACGACAATAGCAAAAACGTAGATTAGTCACACATATGTTGTAACTATAAGCAATGCACTGTCTTAGCTGCAATGGTTGTTACATTTATGCAATAGTGCAAAATTTCTTGCTGAATACATTCCAAATTTTCCCAAAAATACAAAATAAATTGAAAATGTGCGCTTATTGAAATAAGAAAGTATCAAGTACGCTGTATAAATTTAAAAGAGAATAAAAAATGACACCATATAACATACAAAGAAGCTAAAAGGGCTTTTATTCGTATGCGAAACGTACCAGAAACGTCAGGCCCGCTAAGACGGAAGCAGAACGATATTTGCCCATTAAATCTGTAATATAAGATAGTGTTGAGCAATGATGTGGCACCTGTACTGCATTGTTACTCTGGGTAGTGTAGATACAGAGAATAAAAGGCAGTGCAACTCCTGCTTACCATAGCTACAAATATAACAAAATTTTTGGTATTTCGAGTATAGTAATAAGATCAACTATTATAATTTCGTTGAATTTTGGTGCATTCTTTGATACTCTGTCATAGAAAGAAATGATTGATGGTGGTCTATACTTTTATGATAGGTACCGCCTACCTTGCCTACTCAGAGGGCACGTGTCTGTTAAATATGCATGTACAAATAGTAAACCTTGATTTATAACATTCTGTTACCAATTTAAATGGCATTTTCAAATGAAGAATATGAAAAGCAAATATACAGGTCGCAATACCTGTAACCATTACAAAATAAAAGCTTGAAAATGAATCTGGAGAAGGGTCACCAAAGGAGCAAAAACTACATACGGCAGTCATAATTTTATTGAGCGTAGGAGCAAAACAGCAAAGATCAATAGAAAACACAAAGTATGTAGTGCGGCCGGCACAGTTCGCCCCCATGGCGTAGCGGTGGGAGCCCGGAGTTAGAAACGGGCCAGCGCGGTAACCCTCCGCACTCCTCCAGCTCGTCTCAAGAAGTCTGAGCCCATACTTGTACCTTCGGGAGAAAATATAAGTTTAACCTCATGCTGAAGCGGCTGACAAAACTTTAGGAAAGATTTAAGATTACTTTATTTTGCGAGCTTGCCGCAGCTAAACAAAATTAGCCCAAACAACGGCGTTTAGCCAACCAGCTAGACTGGCAGCGAGGCTACAAAAGAGCTTAAGCTTATTTGAGCCTAAAGTTCATTGTTACATACACGTATGGCTCGGACAAAAATTAAGTTGTAATATCCGTTCGCACTGGCAATTTTCAAAAATAATCGAAGCACTGAGATGGAAAGAGAACACCGCACTGAAATTGCTTCCCAATTCACCATGAAGGACGTGCTTCGAAGGCCGTTCCTCCTTGCATTAGAGCTCAAGAGACGCGCGCCGCCCGAGGAGTGCCGCCGAGCCGTCACAACGCCTCCACCGCGTGAGGCGAGGACAGAAAGGCGCGGAGTCGCTGCTGGAACTTCCCCATGCCTCGTCAGGCCACGAAAGCGCAGAGCTGCTCCGGCTCCAATCTTCGGTTTGGAGCTTCACGAAGAGCTTACATATTCATAAATAAGTTTATCCTTTTAAAAATTGTTGACATCCCATTTTTCGAAGAATAATAAACAAAAGAATAATTCTTGAAGAAATGTCTTAAATTAAGGTCCCAGGGTAATGACGATGCTGATGTCCCGAAAACCAAGGAGTGCTGATGGAGCTTCCTATCCTAAGGACCGAGTGCTGAAGCCTGCAGAGTCTGGTATTTTTTGGTGGAGTTCGTTTGCGTTCTTTGTCTGCAAGTGACTTCAAGAAGAAGAACGGTGTAATCGAGAACAACAAATGTTTCAGAGTTAGGCTTGTTGGTACACAAGCCCAGCACAAGTGTTGACTCATTCCATAGTGCATTTTATTCATTTTAGTGCCATGAAATTGGCTTAGAAATTGTCACCAAAATTAAACTCATGATTTGCCTATGGCACGTTTTATTCTACATAAAGTATTCATCTTAAAATTGTGAATAGGTAGAGTTGGATTCATCAAATTCTGAAAAGGTGGAGTCGGAGTCGAAGTCGCAAATTTACTCCTACGACTCCACAACCCTGGTGCCCTCACTGAATAGTGAGCACTTGAGATGCAGCACGGAGAAACCGAACTAAAGTACTAAAAAAGTATTGTCCTCGTCTCTATTATTCTTAAAACCACAAAAAAGTAGAATAGCACGCTGAAAAATTGAATACAGAAATTCAATTACCTATCTTCAATCATTTCTTATTAATTATTTATTCGCAGCTATAGAACGGAGTCAATTTTAAGAAATCGGTGTCAAAATCGTTAGTTGTCCATATCAGTCAGAGCATTTTTTTTGTTGCGTCACACACGGGGTGTCGGTAGCTGACGTTGTGAAACCATTGAACAGTGGTGGTTTTGATCTTCCCATTTCGTACGTAAAAATTTCTCAGAAATGTCAAAGTACTGAAATGACTTCAACAAACCTCACGCTTAAAAAACAACCAAAAATCAGAAGCAGAAAGTTAAAGAATTATGTTCTTAGTCTTATTTTCAGACAGGAAAGTTACGATATTTTATGAGTCCATCACACATGACTTGATTGGCCAGTACCTTCCTACCATATTGCAAGTACCGTTTGAGGTTGAAATGAGGTACACAGCGATTTGACACCTGCAGCAGGTTTACAGAACGCTAGCAGCACCACGCAGCACTAACAGCAGCAGCTCACAGCTCGCAGCACCACGCAGCACTAACAGCAGCAGCTCACAGCTCGCAGTACCACCAGCACGCAGCACAGACAGTTGCAGCCGCAGCACGCAAAACCATCAGATGCAACACCCAGCACCAACAGCAGCACCAGCTGCAGCACTCAGCAGCACAGCAGCTGCAGCAACACACAGCATCAGCAGCAGTACCCAACACCAACAGCAGCAGGCAGCACATAGCACAGAAAACGATCAGCAGCCAAGACCAACAGCAGCACCAGCTGCAGCTCGCAGCACTAGCAAGATATGTAGGCAGTCATGTAATTAGAATAGTTGAGCAGCCAGCGAGGCAAATTCTCTCAGGTCTCCCTGTAAAGTAGCCCAGAAATTTGCGAGTGTTGCTCTTAAGGAAGAAAACTTGGGACTTGCAGGGACGATAAATGCTTCTTTCATTAAAGGGGCCAACTCGCTGAAGTGGCTCCAAAACTCGTGTTGTATTATTACTTCTTACTGTTTCTCTTAGCTATGTGGCACGATATAACGACTTGCGGTGCTCCTGCGGCATGAAATGGAGGAATTTAGTCCCTTTTGGTTTAACTAGTTGCCTAATGAAACTCCTCACTCGTTTAAGGTTGTCTTTGTAATTTCTTGTAGCAATTTTCGAAGAATTATGGTTTCATGAAATTATCAGAGTTTGGTGCATTCGTCCTCCTCATCTGTTGTTAATTTCGTCGTGTTGTTTTTTTGTATTTTAAATATCAACCACAGGTCTAAAAATTTGTTAAAAATGTAAGTTCTATGCCCGAATAAATTGTGCCAGAAATATCCAAGTCAACTCATGTTGCTTCGTTTAATTCAAATGTTTTCACGTAGTGCATTTGATGTTCCATCAAATAATTGCTTCGTTACGAAATCAACATTAACTTTCTTTTAGTAGGTGATGTTACTTACAGCATAATGATTTTTCATTACAGACGTTCGATTTAGCTCTCAGTCCGTTTGTTCCCACCTTTATTTTACGTATTCATACTCCAATTATAAATTGGATTTCAACTAACGTTTAAATTACAAGCCACTTAACCGGAACAAGCATCGTACTTTATCATTTATGAACAATTTGAATTACTATACCTCTTCTCTCACTCTCTTCCTTTTCCCGAGGCATTCCAACACCTCATCTCTGACTCTCTTCCTTTTCCCGAGGCATTCCAACACCTCATCTCTGACTCTCTTCCTTTTCCCGAGGCATTATGACACCTCATCTCTGACTCTCTTCCTTTTCCCGAGGCATTATGACACCTCATCTCTGACTCTCTTCCTTTTCCCGAGGCGTTATGACACCTCATTTGTGACTCTCTTCCTTTTTCCCGAGGCATTATGACACCTCATTTGTGACTCTCTTCCTTTTCCCGAGCCGTCATTGCTGCCAGGACATCAGCCAGGTCTCGTCATCTGCCCCGAGCCCCTCTCAATCACCTGCTCGATTATATAGCTTAAGCTAATTGAGGTATAAAGTGATTACTACATCCCGTCTCGGTTGCCAAGAAGAGCGTTAGCGCTTGTCAAACTAACCTTCGCGCTCCACGCGCGGAGCCGCAGCAGAACTGGCAGCGTTGTAGGATTATTAATCATCTTCGCTATGTCCTTATCTTAAATTCAATTTCCAAGTGCTAAAACTGCTGTTTTCTACTAGGTGAGATTAATTTAGGGTTTTTTACTTAACAGCCTCCACAATATTAAATAGAGCCTGGTGGTTAATTGCTTTTGATTTATGTTGTGATTAAATTACCGCTGTAGTTAAATATTCGTGTGTGTCCCTAGTACACACCTTGCGTTTGATTTATGACGTGAATAAAATGGAACAGACCGTAATGGTTCAAAATAACTAACCTAAATAATTCGTAATATCTTGAAAAAAATCAATGGACCAAAAATTTTCATTTCTCAAAAGGCATCAGTGTAAATTTCACGACTTTCTTCTCAAGCGAAATAATTTGTCCAAGACAAATTAATAGTTCAATAATTGAAAGTTCATTTTAAAAGGTAAAATTTCGAAGGTGTGATTTTTATAGCATTTTTAAGTTGCCATAAAAAAGATTAATTTATGCGTTGTCAGAACTGAAGAATTGTTATTGAAGAAAATTGCAGCAATAAATTCTATGCTTCGGTACAGAATATTTGAAAACGCTATAATTTGAGACTTTTATTTGTTAATTATTTTGAATAGCAGCTCACCGACTGATAGGGATGTACTGTCGTATGTTTTCCAGTTGGTGCTGGAAAAAATACCTAAAAGTTGCTGGCATACATGAAGTCGGAAGATATTTGGCATATCCCCATTTACTGGCAGTAAGCTCTGTACGTGTCCCTGACTCGTGGCATAATCATCCTGTGTTGGCTACAGTGTCATGTGTCTAGCAAGTCACTTCAGTCGCATGGGTAATGAAATAGATATAATAGTTTATTTTGTATCATTTGGATTCAAGGGGTAGCTTCTGTCAGAGTAAGCAGAAGAAAATGTGAATACTTCTTTTTTATTCATATGTGTGTTCCCCGGCATGAGCTGAGAACGTTTAAAAGTAAAATCAAAATACAAAGAAATGAATAGAACTATCGAGACACTTTATTTTTTAAATTCCTGCTTAAGAAGGTCCAAAGCTAAACTCACGATATTTTTTTATCATCGGAAATGTAATGTGTGAAGCGGAAAAATTGATTGCCATCAGCTTAACTAATTTTGCTGAAAAAAGTGGAAGCGTAATTCAGCGTAGAATTTTTTGTCATCACAAAAGAATTGTACGTTTTTTAAAATTTAATCCATACTCATAACCATGAGCGCAGCGACTTAAATATTTCGTCGGTGATATAAAAATCTATTTTTAATATTTAATTTTATTAGCACGAGAACTTGCATTGACGTGTATTGGTATTTTTTTATTTTTTTGTCCATAAAATATTACATTTAGTCAGGCCTCATACGTCATATATTATAGCAGTTAAAAATATTCTCTCAATTTGCAATGAATTTTCATAAGGAACTGAAGTGCATTTCGATCTATTTAGCTATTCAATTTCAATCCAGGAGCCTCAAACGAAATTTGAGCGAAATTTAATGCACATGCGATTTTAGTCTCGACCTCATAGCAAAGCACGATAAGAGTTAAATATAAATTGCTTTATCCCTGAAACCCGTCATTTTTCCAGTCCTGCCATCCGATCAAGAGACAATAAATCACGATTTTTCTGCGTACTTGACAAAAAAAGCAAAAAGGCACTCGCATCAATGTATGTTCAAAATAAATATGAGGCCTTGTGGAAAATCATCTCTCTTTAATCGAATGTTCATTAGGAATTTAAAAACGAGAAGTTCATGGAAGTTTGAAACGAGAAGTTTTGGAAAAAACACTGGAGGCTTTTACATGAGTTTTTCTATCAATTTCCTTCTTAACATGTCTGACGAACTTTTGTCTTTTTACGTTTTTTCAGACTGTACTTACTGAGGATGGAGCAGGACTCCGAAACGTTTTATGGATTTGACGATGCGCAATATTAAACAATGCTTAACCTACGAGCAGTGCTCCTCGTTTTTAAATTCCTAATAAATATGAGGCCTGTTTAGAGATTTATATTTTCCTACTTCGTACACGTGCTGTTCACATAGAAACTCTAAACTGTTTTATAAAATCTTTCAAACTTTAACGACGCATAATTCCCCATCAATGTGAAGACCCAGATATTAATTAACCTTATATATCTTTCTCCACAGAGTAGACTCAATGCCGTTTGAACCAAATCAAAAGAATCGTTCGCCAACATCAGATGTCAGATCACTCAAAGCATTTTCGAAATTCTCGGCACCAATTTTTCGTTGGCTTTTATTAGAGACAGATATGAGGCACACCGAGTCGCTTGTATAATGTAGTGAGTCGAGTAAATTCGTAGAGGAAGGGAGAGCAAACAGTCTTAGGCCCGTGCTGATTGGTAATTATTTGGAGTGCTGCAAAGTGCAGACTCGTTTGCAGTTTGAAGACAAGCGTTACGCTCCATGTTTGCTGGCTTCAAAGAGAGGGTACGAAAGACGAACCTCTTCTTCTATTTGAGATTATCTCGATCCAAGGGACTCAATCCAAAGATTCGCGAACCTGCTTCGGCTCGCCTAGGAATGCGGAGACAGTGAGTCTAAAGAATTACGAAACTGTGTCAATACACATGTAGATCGTGCTGTACGCATCCAACGGAGGAACCCTGACTTCTTATGCAAGGAATGATTCGCTCGAAAAAACATACGAGTAAATCATCATTTGGTAGTGTATCTTTTTACTCGTTGATCTTCGAGGCAAATTGGAGTGCAAAGTGACTGAGTTAATGCAGTGCTGCTTAAAATATAATGTTATCGTTGTGCCCTGGCTTAATAAATAAATGCAAGATCAATTCTTGAGTCCGAAGGTGAACTGTGCTGTCAATCTGGGGAAAGATTTTCTTGAGGGAATTTATTTCTTCTTCAAAAGCCGGTAAAATATTTTGGACTAAAATGTTTTTTTAATTTCACCGTATTAAATAATGAAAACAGGTCAAATGTTTTGGGCTATACCTCTCATCCTATTTTAGTACATTAAAAACTAATAAAATATCTAATGATCTCAATGCTTTTTTTAATTTTATTCAACATCTTGTAAAAATTTCAACAAAAATTACATAAATTTACTAAGTGTGTGGGCGTTGAATCGGACACCGAGCGCAGCTTTTCAATTTAATTTTAAATTTGACAAAAGTAATCATTTTCCGAAGGTTTTGATGAACTTAAATCAATATGAATGAACCGTACAATCATTAGTGATTTATTTGAAAGACATTTTTCAACTATGAGCCCTACTCCAAACTGTGACTGCTGAGGTGTTCCTGAGACCATCCCCCATTACATATTGCATTGTATGAAGTATGGTCTACAGAGATTTGTGTTTGAGGTGTGTATTGAAACTATGGGGGTTGAATTTAATCTGAAAAATGTTTTAGGAGGAGGAAATTATCCTACTAGCACTGTGTAAAGAATATTCAGTTTACTGGGTACTTTCCTGAAAAGTACTGGTAGGTTACCTATATTGTAAGGTGGATGGATGTCCTCGGAATAGAGGAACAGTATAATTTTCTGTGTGTTGTAAGACTAATCGCATTTGTGTTATAATGTTAGAGGAGTTGTGCAAAACTCCTATACTTGTTATGTAGACTTCTCTGCTTTTCTGTAAATTCAACCAACAAGGAAGAAGAAACCTGTGGATGAAGAGCTCCGATAATAAGCTCCCAGGTCCAACGGTTTTGTTTGCAAGACCAGTAACTTTAAGAGGAATTGAAGCTCATCCCTCACCTCGAAAAAAAAAAAACATCGGCCTCTTAGGATGCTTTATTTCCAATCAAGCCTGATACATGTGATCTTGAGCATTGGTTTTTCAAAAGCCTTATAACTAACACTATAAATAGGACACCATGACGGTTCCCCCGTAAAGCCGGTTCCCATTTCCGACCCCTGGGTTGAGTGGGGTATTGTGCTTGAGCTTTCCCTTATACCCAACGGGGAAAATCGCCGCGCCAGCGCCGGGATACGAACCCTCGACTCCTACATGCAAGGGCGATGCCCTTAAACACTGTGCCAAAGCGAGCGAAGAAGAAGTAGAAAGAACAAAGAAGAGGGTTCCAATCATTGTAACTTCTTCAGGTTGCTGCAGAGTGGCGTTCATGTGTCTGAAATGAAACGTTCATGATGAAATCGTAAAAGTAAATGACTTCTGTGAATAATATACTAGCTCTCCATCGTGGCTTGATATTCTTTGAAAATGCTTTGACGAGTGGCAATGCCACAAGAAATATCACCAGTGAGCACTAAAGCACAAACACAGAGATCAATATTTGAAAACCCCGAAGCAACTTCCTTTTCGAATTAACATCGAGCCAAGTGAAAACTAAATTGTACTCGAGTTTCTCGTGAAAGCAAAATTATTTCCTGTATTTGTTGTGTTCCTGAAATTATGAACTGCTCATCCGCTTTCATTAAGATTTTCAAGTTGTTAATATAAAAAATAAGAGAACTTAAAAATCATTTCGCTAAGTTTTCCCTTCTGTACCAAAAGACTGAAAAACCTAATGTGGTGAAATAATTCTTCAAGACTCTATTCAAGATTTTTTGCTAATGTCGCAGACGCCTGGCATATTCATTAATTCACGTTAAACACGGTCGGAGACTTGAAAAGAACCATTTTAAGCTCAAGAAGAACAATTCTAGTGCCTGTGTTGGACATGGCATTCAAATCAGAATTTAAATAACCCTGCACTAAATGGGTTCATCTGAACAATATTCAAGTATAAGTTCTTCGAAGCACACCACGGGCTACATAAACAACCGAGTTCATTTGGCGTTTTTGCCTCGGTTCAGTATTGGTTCAAAACACGATATCTTGCACCGAGTGGCGATCCGAAGATATTTTGTGAAGTGAAGCGTATCAGAGAGCAGGAGAATCACCAGGGACAAAAAGTTGTAGGTTGGAAACCCAAGCCTCACTAATCTGACATAAAATAAAAGTATTCTTGGCCTGAATGTTTTTCATGGAACACTAGAGTCCTATCAAGCTTTTTTAATTCAAATCAAAAGAGGTGCTTTAGAGGACTCACAAATTAAACTGTATTGAGCTGAAGGGACGAATTAATGTCCAATCGTACTACGGGTGTGAATCTTCCTCAATAAAAATTTAAAACCAGGATTTGAAAGGTTTTCTTCCCGCACAAAAAAAAGAACTACAATATTTTGAAATTATTTAGCGGAAAGCATTCTTATTGTTAACACTGCATACATATGAGAAGGCTTTTTTTAAGTTTGCAATGCGTACAAATGTTATTGAGTGCATTTAGTCGAGTTTGAAGACTTGTTAGTGCAACTAAACATTCCATGCAGGTGCTGAAGAGCGTCCTCGCTAGTTTAGTTTCATATAAATAAAAGTGCGCTGAGTAGCAGAGAGTATTTACCAGCTCGCTCTCTTCACNCTTTGGTCATGCATGCGGGATAGCGGACGGAGATGTTTCTTTAAACTTCACTAATGCACGCTTTCGTAAACTCGCGCTCAATAAACAGCTGAGTTTACAACAAAAAGCTGCTGGTTCGGACCCCTGATACGAATTAAAAATGCAACCCACAACCGGGATAGACAATGATGCTCAATTTCTTAGCGAATGAATGTCATTCATTTGTCAGGTTTTGATTGATGCTTGTTTTATTACTTCCTTAATGTTGTCTCCAACTCGTGCGATCGGTGACTGTTTTGAAACAAGTTTCATTAATAATGTACATAATATACTGTAACATCCATTATGTAAAATAGGAAAAGGAGTGCAGTTTCTGTTTACTTTACAGTAAAGTATTATCTGGAGTGCAATGTCTAAGAATATAGCTCTCAACATTATACTCAAGTTTTTAGAACTAAGTACCTACGAAATACGTAAATGTGGTTTGTTTTTGCTTTCCACAAAAATACCTAGCACAACATGACGTTTTGTCGAGGTTTTTATGGAAGTCCTTGTTTCAAATAATTGGCACAGCTTCAACTAAGTTAATTTCAAACATTTACCCATTCTCCGTTTACGAAATTTTTAATTTGATAGAACCTACTCTATTTCAATAGAGGTAACAGAAGTTTGACGTTTATTTAGAATTTTAATACTCTCTTGTGCAATTTTAATTAATTGATGAGGTATGAACTCGTTGAAACTTTACTTAAGGCTTGAAAACAACATTTTTCTATTATAGTAATGATGAATGAACAATAATTTTCTAATGTATTTATGTAACTATAGCTAATGTATAACTGGAAAGTATAGGCTGCCGCTCTGAGGGCCCAATTAAGCACTTTTCCTTTTGCATTCCCAAAATGCTGATAAGCTGAAATGAACTTACGAAAATAAGCTAAGCTATGCCATTTTATTTGTTTTTTAACTCCTTAACTGGTGGTGTTGAATAAAAAAGTATCATTCATCTGCGCAGTGTTATATTCGAGAAAATTGTAAGTGCCTCATCAACAATAACTGAAAGAACCATTTATTTTTTCGTGCATTGTTAAATTTGAGCTTGAAATTTCAATTCTTCGTATGAATTGCAAATAAGTTCCAAAGAGATTAAATAATATGATGTTCCCATTTTTCCCACGAAATATGAAAGAATGTTTCAATATCGGCAATGAGGTGAACAAGTGAACGAGACTACCATTTTTCAAGTTGAACCCTTGTAATTATTTGTTTCGCTGCAGAAATTTCATTGAGAGTTGATCCTCAACATTTTACTTCAGGACCATTGTACAAGTTTACTCCGTTGACTTTTCGCAGCATCCAGGGGTTGTGGTTGAGAGATAACACTGTTTTATCCGATCACGTTCCCAACGGCAACATGCGTCATACTTCAACATACTTCAACGGCAACATACTTCATACTTCAACGCACTTCGTTGAGGGAATGTTGGCTTAGGGGCGCCGACTTAGTGCTATGCATTCTAATTAATCCCTCTTATAATCACCTTATAATGATCTAAAGCTCCGAATCGTTAATTAGCCCTTAATTTCAATTGGGGAGCGATTGTGATCTGGTGAATGGGGGAAGCCCTGAGGACAAATGTGAGCACAAGTCAATTGTGATGTTAAGCTCAGCGGCGCTTCAGAGCGCCTTGTGCTACGTTTAGATGTTGTTTTAACTCGACGACTGTTGTTTGGTGCTGCTGTTTACGTGTTGTGTGCTGATATTTTTTGTAAATGGCTCATGTTCATTAGTTTTTACAGAATTTAGTTTGAATCCTTTACATCTTTTTTTACTTCGACAACTTTTCACGTTTCTCCAATATTGAGGCAAAGGCTTAGTCTCTAGCTCGTCTTGATGTTCAGTTGTGATCTAGCATTACATGTGTTCTGAAACTCCTCTTTTTAAAATTATGTTATGTTGGTGCAACAGTGAGCATCGATACCAATTTTAGTAAAGAAGCATCAAAGCCAAAAAATGAAATCATTCAGTTCATTTTTGTTTATGTAACTCTTCAATTTGGGTACAAAATAACCAATAATGGTGATCGAGAAAAAGGATGTATTAATATAACAATAAAAATAGAATATACTATAATAAAAAGTTTCCTTGATATATCTAGTTGAAGCAAGACATTGAATTTACTTTTCCTTTTAAGCTTGTGTTTGCTAATTTATTGAATTGTCTCTTTAACTTAATCTCTTGAACTATACAACAGGATGTCTTTCGTGTATCTTGGTATATGTACATTTAAATATTATGTAATCGTGATAAATATATGCGTACAATTTAAGAAAAACGCCGCCAAACTTCATTCGCTGGTACAACACCATATCCTAATTTAACATTTCTACTTCAGTAATTCAACGCAAATAAGCTCACTGTGCTGATACAGTGTTAATTTGAACATTTGTTAATATGAAAGTTTCGTCATTGGTGAATTAATCACACGGGATGGATAACAGTATCATGAATGAAAGCATACCCTTTCTTGAATGACGCACATACTATCTTGAAAAAAGTAATTAAGATGAAAAAAGAACTAGTGGATGACCGCAACGTCGATAACTGAGAGCTAATTTTATGAAATTTTTCATTTTTCTGTTCATTTGAGCAATTATCCTGACCAAGTTGATTTGGCATACAGTTGGTGTAAACGAACGTTTCTTTTTTTGAATGCTCTTCGTGTGAGATATCAGAGTAGTTAGCTTGAATAGTGATACAACTTATTTCATTGCAACTCGGTTTTCACACAAACCTAAAGTTAAGGATTCACTATTCAACAATCAAATGTTCGCCATAAGAGGGTTAATTTAAATCGTAGAAAATTACCCCAAAAAATTGAGCACTTCAAACAGAATGAAGCTTATTTTATTTATCGTGTAACTGATGGATGTGGGATGAAGCCAAACCGATCGAATAACGATAGTAAATATTATTACATTAAATATTATCACCATATATTATTAAGTCAATTTCCGTAATGGGTAAGTTTGATTTAGTCCATTAAAGTATAAATAGTATAAACATTAGTTAGATAACAATAAACGGTAGGGCAGAGCACAATAATGAGTATTCTGCACGCAAGCGAAATACGTCGAAGAACAAGCTCATGTTTTTCCAGCATGTGTTCGAAACTGCTGAGTCATCGTTCAGTCTCCGTGACCAAATTTATCGAGATCGCCGACCTGAACGTTTCTGTCTGGATTGTTTGCAGCCAGTGTATTGACCTAACAGTAAAGCATGCTTCTCCGCCTCACTACTCCGATTTCCTAATGAGTTTAAACACAGATTATTCGAAGCCTTACGTAGTACTTTGAAACTTTCATTACCTAGAGGTTAATTCTAATTGTAGCTATGCTTTGGGCTTTAGTGGGACTTGGTGTACATAATGTTGAGCCGTTGATTATGGGTGCAGAATTGAGAAGAAAAATAGGGTTTGCAGCCCAGAGTCAGAAACGTTCAACTGAGAATAAAGGAGAAGTGACTTGAGCTTTTAGAAACACAGGCTCATCTATAACACAAATCGTTATTATTTCTAAGAACACGTTTTCTCATAAGCTAATTTGAATCCTATCAGTGTAATAATTTGCAAAATTTAGGACGCCGGTGAAAATTTCTACTCTATTTGGCTCATTTTAGGTTTGGAAATCCAATCGCTGATTATCGGTTTTAAATAAAGTTGAATTATTCGATTTTGAAACCTCGTTTATGTTTGATTTTACGGATTTTTGAAGCGTTCATTTCAAAATGAGAATTTTAGGCGGCGCAAAAATGAGTGGGCTAAATGCAGAACTTTTAAACCATGAAGCTAGGATAATTTACTGCGAGTATTGCGAGCGTCCTGGCAAGGCACCGTTGCATTAAATTGTACTGGCAATAACGTGCACGAAAAATGCAAGAACTTAGTAGAAAATCGAACACAAAAGTGGAATTTAAAAGATAATCGTATTGAAGATTGGTGTAAATGATGATAGTGGGTCCGGAAATATTTCTGTTGGCAACAAATTTGTTACATTTATGTAGAACGTACAAAGAAATGGTCAAAGGACGACTTAAAAAGTGTGATAAAATTGATTATTTATGGAAGAACATTGAAATTAGCTTCATTCCAATGTCAGAAGAATGAATTTCGTGAATTTCAGACTTGAACTTGTTAAGTATCCAAACATGACGTCAAATGAATAAGACGCTCGTCTAAATTTATACGACTTCTATGAAAAACGAGGAAAGATGGTTTTTGGGATCAAGCAGTTCCTTAATTATTCATTAGACTTCTAGCCGTTGGTAAATACTACCAGTAATATTTCAGAAGATGTGGGCTCTCCAGTTCATTGATGTCATGTTAAGAACTTTTCAATGTGATCCAATTGTGACAAATTCAGTGTTCTCTCTTCAGAATTTGTGTAATTCCAATACCTGTCTTTGAGATAATTTGCATGGCATCTTGAAAACAGTTTTACTTATAAAATAAAAAATTTGGCCTGTAAAAATACAGTTCAGGTCAAAATTGAAAACCCATCAGCAAAAATGGAACCTGAACTTCGACTCTTGGATCAGCTCCGATATTGTGTGAATGCACGGAACTTGAGCAATGTTTTTGTTTTATTATTTTGTTGTCCCATGTTCTGGATAGCGTCCATGTTACTAAATGTTTTCAAAGAGTTCAATTTCTTCTGTATTTTCGAAACCTAAAACTAAATGAATGGGAATGGGATTATTAAACGTTGCTTCAATGATTATTAGAAAACAGTGCTCGGAATTTGAAAAAAACAAGATTCGCCTTTCGTTGTCAAATCAATTAAAAATGTTAAATTTCGAAACGTTACGATGAAAAATGTTAATACTCACGCTGGCTTACTCTGTTTACAAAATGAGTCAGATTTTCACGAAATCAACTTATTAGTATGCAGTAAAGAAATCAAAAATTGAAGAAAATAATATATTCTATATCAATAATCAGAAGTAACCACTGCTCAATAAAGTTCTTAATTTTAAACTGAATTTTCCCCATGAAACACAAAGCATTCAATCAAAAGTTATCATGTGGTCATGATCACGGACGATGATCAAAAACAACTTCAGTCAAAGCAACTTTACATTCAAAGTTTTTCAAGCAAGACTCTACAAAATATTTTTAACAAGACCTGGTTGAGACGTGGCAGTACATAGACGTGTGACACTGCAAAGGATTTCTAACACGTGACGTGTTAGAAATCCTTTTAAAATACTTTTCATTTCGACAAGACCGACAGCATTTGAAGCTAAGCGAGCCCATCAAGATGTTGCGCAGGATATCTTGCAAAGATACGAGTGAGTGGACCCACGTACGGTCGCAACACACACCTCCCTCACCCAACACGACCGCAAGATGTGCTCGCAGTTTGCATGTGTGAGCGGCAGTCCAAGATCTACAAATGTAACATTACCTTCACGCAACGCCCGCTCATGTGGGCACAATCAATCACTACTCGGAAACAACCATCTTGTTCATTCGTAATCGAAAGGCTCAATTATCGATTTCATCTGGATGTGGCTTAGAACTCCTCCACAATTACTTATGTTAAGTTCTCAATGGCCGATTAGTTGGGTCCGGACTCTTCCTGTCCATAATTCACAGTAATGACGGGTGCCTAAAGCTTATGGTGGGATGCACGAAGATACCACCGATACCAACTGAATGATTCTCCATTGTTTTTGTTCAGAGTCAGCGAGAAAAGATGGGTATCAGTCTAAAGATAGAGTTATATTTATGTTTTTGAGTCATAGATGCTTTTTCGAAGCAAATAACAGACAAGGATTAGGTCAATATGATTCACAGACGCATTCACCTTTCTCATATGCGGAGACCTACTTGGCTCTGTGATTTACAGCATCTTTTACTCCCTAATTTAGGTTAATTTATCGAAGAAGCGTGCGGAAGACCTTAGGTAAAACGCATGGGGGCTTGAAAACAAGTTTCAGTCCTTCACAAGTGCAACCAATGAAAAATTGCAAATAGACTCGATGAAAGTAAATGGGAGTCTCCCTAACCTGTCAATTACCTCCAAACTTATTGCAAGTAATTCGTTCACAATTCAGCTATTAAGATGCAGTCTCAACCTTGCATAACGAAACGGCAATCTTTCCATGTTATAAATTTTTGCGTATCAGCGATGGAATGATGGTTATTACAAGTAAGATTAGGGGGAAATCTGAACATTTCATTTTGGCTTCATGAGAGATGAATACTTCGCTCGCAGATTAAGAAGAGAGGATGGGATTTCCGTGAATAGAAACATTGAGGTTCCTATCGACAGGGCAAGCATTGCTTTATATAATAAAATTCTCCGTTTTATTTCAAATTGTTTTCCATACGGGAACTGCGGTAAATACTTACTTGGTAATATTCCATTAACAATTTACAAGGGGTTCAAAAATGTGTCTTATGATTTGAAATACAACTTGAGGAATTGCTTTCTATAGTTCAATGCGGGAAACATGTTTTCATCGATCGAGTTGATTTGAAGAACGTGAAAATATGAAAAGCATATTTTAATTCATTATTTCAAAGTTAAAAGACTAAAACATGAACTCGAAGCTGTTTTCAACAATTATTTGGGGAATGATTTATTCGTATTCGTGCCGTTTTCGAAAACGCCGAAGGTTTCTTGTGTAGTTTAAAGTTTGTGACTAGAGTTTCAGAATCAAAATTTGAGAAAAATATTTTCTGCAATTCAAAACGGAGTAAGTGTATCTTAAAATTGATTTTAAAGCTTAATACGTAGGATAAACCTATTAAAAGATATTTTCGCCTTTAACTACCTTTAAACTACCGTTAAAAGTAACTTCTACACTTCAAGATCATCCCCATTTGATCAAACACTCAGTTGAACAGCTCTGACGATGAGCACTAATTTGAAGTATTCATGGCCGCTTGAAGGTGCGTTCTAGAGATTTGGAAGTATTCCAATGTGAGTCTCAATTGTATTGCTCTTCTAACGGCAGAGCACTTTGTCTCCATTTTTTACCATAAACCAACTTTTTCCTCAGAATTGCTGTCAGAACCCTCTGCACAAAAATGAGTCGTATTAAACATAAAAAATGCGTCGTCTAAAAAGTATTTGTCTCATAATTCCCCAACGAGCATACGCCAAATGATGAAAAACTGCGGTAAGTCTGGATACGCTTGTATTATTCCATCGTCTAGCATTTAGCTAATTCAGTCTTACATCGGAAGTGGCTTTCGTCCTGAGGATTATTCAGCTTCACGCATAATATTTTGCACTGATCTTAGTTTTTCGTTGTATTTTACGAGCTGTCTTACTCGGGGATGTTATTCTCGTGTTCTGTCTGTCATTACGCGCTCGGTCGTGCGTACGTTACACTATGAATTTACCGACCAGTAATTTTCACTTTAGTCGCAAGTAATGATTTTTTCAGATCTTCAACATGAGAACGTAGAATACAAATCATAACAACCGAGGCAAACGTACATGGCAAAGCTATACATAGGAGCTAAAAAACATGGCATTTTACCGTACGGTTGGGAGGGTAATGTATTTTTACTTTCCGTATAAGATTAGTAGATTCCGGGTCACATCGCGTGCTGGCGCCATGCGATCGGGTCAATTTAGTTGTGTGGCCAGACGGTGCCTTGCTCTGCTCTGGCTCCAAACCAGTCATTTTTTCCTCCTGCATCATCATGCCCAGTTTGAAATACTTCACACACTAGATTTTCCTGAGCTTTTTAATGTGGTATGATATAATCCACGGAAAATTCTGGACCCTTCACGAAAGCATTACGGGCTTGGGACCCGGACTCCGTTGTCTAATAAGACTATCGCAGTCCCAATCGAAGGATTTTGCATCAATTCTAGATTTCATCACTAGAAATTACCTCTATCACAACCAAAGAATTTTCGGTTGACTCTAACTGGAATATCTGGGAACTTCAAAGGCTGTCAAAATGAACGTGCATGTCACAAAGTCGTTCAGGTTTCATGTTCTCAATGATATGATTCTGCGTTAATTCCTTAAAACCACGGGAGAGTTGAACGGCATCTTTTCCTCGAGAATCTATGCAAGAATGAGGCAGGAAGATATATATTAAAGATAGAGATCGAACCCAGCATTGTGTAATGACTGGTAATTACGGAGAAGTTCACTCGATTCAGCTTTTGCCAATGAAACTTATGTTATGTTCAGCTCCAGCCAATGAAACATATGCTAATATTAGAATATTGAAGCAGGCTTTCAGATCGCAAGCCTGAAATTTGCTGTCGTAGAGGCAGTTTTAGGAATGAGTTTGTTCGGTTGATTATGATGCTGCATTTGTATAGGGGCAGCATTTTACGCATTTCAACATGGTTTTACGGCGCAATTACCATTTTTTTCGGGATCAAGATTTCGTCGAATATAAAATACTTCCTTTACCCGCACTGAAATCCGGTTCGCAAACAGATTTTAAAATGTTGAACAATTTATTTTAGCTAATAACAGTGATTTATCAAAGATGATTCCTCTTTCAGAGTATCTTTACTTTGAATTCGTTGTTCATCATGCACGAGTATGTATGTATGAATTGTATTTCATTTTTTCACAGCAGCCAAATGGTGGTGTGTTGAAAACTTTTTTATTTTGGTTTTCGTTCCTCGTTTACCGCAGCTGTGCAGCTTTCACACATTGCATGTCACGCACTGGCGGACTCATGAACGTTGGTGCATTTTTCTCTTTGAAAATCCGCATAAACGTGAGGCACCTCAATCTGCTGCCTGGATGATTCGCTCAAATAGTTTCGTGCAATGGATATGTACAAACCAGAATCTGTAATAATATTTTACTAGCACCAACACTTTACTACAGCCAAGTAAGCAATGCTGTTAAATTCATCACTGTTGCTATGAGCGTAGAGATAGACAAGCTAAAAGCCACTACAATCGATCGAAACACTCAGTAGAATATCACCGAAGGCCTCTGTCACAATCGCTGTGTTTTTCACATAGTTTTCAAAAATCGTCTGGTCTCTGTAGCCTACATTGAGCAATTTGAACGACCGAAATTTTTGTCAGAACTCCCTGTGTTTCATCTAAAAATCTTAATGAGGAGAATGCTGTCAATCGGACGCAGCGCTCGAATCTGTTCTCCCTCGTGAAGAGGATTCGTTCAGAAGCCAAAGCCGCTATGGTCGTTTCATGAAACGGAACTGCAAAAGCGAGTAATGCTCTACAGTCATACGTATGTTGAACAATCGAGCAATGTTGCACTGTCATGCGCATGTTGAACAGTCGAGTAATTTTATACAGTCGTGCGCATGTTGAACAACCGAGCAATGTTGTATAGTCATGCGCATGTTGAACGTTCAATGTATAGAAGCTAGAGAGAGAAAATATCTTAATGTAGAACTAATACGCTAATGAACTAATGTATCGAGAAACACTTAAATTTTGATGGAAGGAAGAAACATTTTAACAGATTCGTTGAAGAACGAGAGGCCAAAAAATTGGTTCAACTCGTTTTCTTTAAGATTCGGCATCTTCACTGCTGAAAACAGTCATGAAATCGAATGACTTGCCATAGACTGTTCAAAATAGAGCCTCCTCCACATGCCAGCAGTAGTACATGCAACATTTTTGTGGACCTGGCGTTTTGTGAAACACTGAAACTTACACAGTCATTCAGGAATAATAAAATATACTGAAAAATCCTAAAAACCTTTATAGCCTTTATAAAACTTTTTTTAAATTTTCATTAACACAAATAGCATTTATACCTAAAATAGAGTGAAAGGCAGTAATCTTCAGATATTTTTTAATACACAAGTAGTTGAGAATTACTAGAGATATGAAAACAAGAGCGGATTATAAGCCTCATGAGGATTCAACATTTGTTAAAGAAAATAATTATATTTATCAAAATCAAATTATGAACGCACATGTGTAGACGTCAGTTTGTATGAGTGAGTTTGTGCTGCTTTCGTTGAAAATTATTTAGCTAGAGTATGTTCACATTTATTTGATTTACCTCTTTCCGAAAGGAATCTAATTCAGAGTATCGCTAAGCTATCTGAAAGCTTTGTTCAAAAATTTTGAGTACAGCTTTACGACACAGCACTATACTAAAAGGCGTGGTTACGTGAACTTTCCGAATCATTCTGAATCATATTGCTTTATATATCTCATTTATTTTCCAGTCGTCATTAGAAGCTACATGCGTTCGAATTCCATCAGAGCTGTGCGTACAAATCTTCTCCCAATTTTCGCACCGTGTCTAGCCAGAAAATTAACCCTCGCGTGTTTTAGAGTAGGAATCTCGTACGAGTATTTGCAGCAAACATGGCGAGGAAGAGATGACTTCCAGGATGACACTCGTTCGCACTTGTCGACATCCAGTACAATTTCTTGATACGAAAAGCAAGTTTGCCAGTTTTGAAGGGCACGGCTAAACAAACAGTAGAAGAATGGCTCCAGGATCAAGCATCTCTCACAGACAGGTCGTGGTGGCGCACTGAGATCATTTGACGGTGCGCAGATCATTCGAAACCGTAATGATTTCTTCTCTTTTATGATAGTGAAAGAATTTGTGCAAAGGGGATATCGATTTGAAGACTAACTTTGCAATGTTTATAAATGGGCGACCGATCACTACTATACAAAAAAACGTCTAGAATAAGGTCCTTTGAAAATACGGTCACATGTATGCATCTTAAAATGAGGTTCCTCCATAGCCTATCCTATTGGAAATATATTATCTCATCACTAGGAACACCAGTAAGGGTTCTAGAATCTAGTGTTAGTTTAGGATTGAGTTTAATTTTAATAGAACAGGAAAAATTTTCATGAGTAAAACGTGTGTCGACAGACAATTCCAGTTAAAACTGAAAAAGGAAAGATAGATTTAAACTCTAG
>JACJUY010008448.1:0-12379 GCA_014220935.1 Platorchestia sp. MABIK | reverse complement strand
CAAAATCAGCTCCGAGTGTCATTTAGAGGTAAACACTCCGCTCTTTCAAGGGTGGAGTATAAATTTGCGATCATTTATCCACAGCTTAAAATTACCTTAATTTTTGGCATAAAACGTCGCCTTTGAGGTAATTTAGAAATTTGACGAGACTCAACTTTCAACAAAACCCCACAAAATTACGTCCAACACGTCTTAATACAAAAAGTTCTTCACATAATTCATACTGAAAGAACAGCATTTCCTGCAGAACTGATATTTATCAACATTACGATACGGAGAAATTTTAAACTTGTGTTGCGCACCGGAATTTTAAAGAGCACAATACCTGTACATCATACGCGGCCTGAGCACTGTCAATAAGGATCGCCAGCTCGGCCTCCGTTAAGGAAACCTGACGCTCGCTCAGGATTTATTGGAGGTAGTATTGAGCACATGTAAAGCCGGGCTTAGTAAGTGATGGAGTGTATACAATATTTTACCATTACAGCTCATTAAAACGCACTTTTGCGAGATCGAGCGCAAACTGTGCGGCTCGATGCAAATACTTGCAGGTCGTCTTCGTGAAATTAATGTGTTCGAAAGTTAGTTCAAATAATGTTATATTGAAAATACTTGATTAGTGATAGTGATGCTGCTGCAATGGGCTTTTGTGTTGAGTTAAAAGCAACATTACAGCAGGTACATGAGTCATTTGAACAAGCTATTCCTTAGTTATATATGTTCTGCAAGAGTGATCGTGTTCAAGGATGGGAAAGATTGCGAAAGTCACTATTTACACGGGTGTAAAATTACACAAATTAAGTGTTAATTATAAACAACAATACATTAAAACACAGCCTGGGGTGCTTCATAGATTTAAACTTGAAATCGATTCAGACTTTTATTAAAGTCTAGTCATTTATTTGAGCAGACATCAACTTGAGTGTAAAATTCGACTTTAATATTGGGGAGCATTTTAGAAGCGAAGCCTCAAGTATATCCCTTGCTTAACTGTTCTAGAGCTCATCCATCATTTCGTCTAGGCTTCCCGTCCTTTACTTGAGGAAGACAATTTTATTATTCAATGTATTCCAATAACCGTAAAAGCCCCAGGGTTTAATATTCGTCACTTTAGAAGAACTTACGTCGATCGGTCAGGTTCCTTAAAATTTTGTATCTTTAACAGCAGTTTTTCTCAGGTAAAAGAAAAGTTCTTTACCTGGTAAATTCTTATCATTATAATATAATGGTTTCTTGATAGGGGGATTCTCACTTGCACGTAGGGACGCGATACTGTATTGGGAAGCAGATTTTTGTAGTGCAGAAAGAAAAAAATGATTTGGTTCAAGTGAAAACAGCCTGCTGTATTTGCACAGAGTAACATTTCGCTAAGGATCCCCCATTCCATGGTAAACAAGCCTATCAAATAATTTATTCTACCCGATGTGTCTTGTCGAAAAACGTATTTGACACTTTTGTTAGATCGTCTCTAGGGACACAACTATTGTATCGATGCAAATTAGCTTTCCCAAGGGAGTGATTTGAGGTCCCGAACTAAAAATGTAGTAGAGTTTTTTGTTGAAATAGAATATGTTTTTGTTTTGTTACGGACAATCTTCGTTTGGTTCTCTGGCACCCTTTTTTCAGCGGCTATCACTTTCTTCTTCAATGTTGATTTATTTCATAAACATCTTTCTAGATTTTCGTTTCTGTGGAAACGGTGTGGGAAAAAGTGTTAATGCATTTAGATTTTCCTTTCCTCAATTCCATATTAAGCTGTATATTTCTTTTTTTTAACAGGAAAATCTTGCTGTGGCTGGAAGGCGTAAACAAACTCTGACTATAAACTAAGCGAATCTGCGTTTTGGAAGCAAAAATGGTTTAAACACATACAAATGATTGTTTCCGGCATAACTGAATGCAAATTAATAAATACAAATGCTTTTTCACATTCGACACCAAACCTATTGAAGAGAAAAGGTGACGTTTTAGAAAACATACCTTATAGAAGCATCGCATATTTGCTTAGTAGTCGTTTACGTCGCTTTGCAACGCTCGTTGCCTGTAAAAAGCGCTAAGTCATTTGAATAGTCGTACTTTGATTTCTGATAGAAGTACCCGTAAAAATGCACGCCCGGCACAGAGTCGCCGTTTTTTAGCATTACCTATGAGGCTGAGGGTCGTCCCAATGGCGGCCGATCGAATAACTTGCATTCTAAACAGCGACATTCGCCTGACCTTCCTGAAGCGCAATCCAAAGTGCCGGCCTACCATTCCTACAGGCGCGCCGCTGCCGCACACGCGGCAAAAGTT
Organism: Platorchestia sp. MABIK; assembly: GCA_014220935.1. NCBI lineage: Eukaryota > Metazoa > Arthropoda > Malacostraca > Amphipoda > Talitridae > Platorchestia > Platorchestia sp. MABIK. The sequence continues at coordinate 10,087 of JACJUY010008448.1, read as the reverse complement.
TGGGTGGAAAATCTCCGTACTTGTTTGTCACTTTTTTACGGCTTTGCAAATATTGTCCGGTGTGCGTGTATTTTGTACTTTGTTTAGATTCAGAGTCTATTCATTTTAATGTGGATTCGCGTGTGGTGAATTGTTCTGCGTTGTATTGTTTTCTCTAAATTTATATCCATTAACCGAGGAGAACCCTTTTTACGAGGTCATTATAAGAAAAATAGTTTTAAAACACGTCAAGAACCTATGACAGAGTGGGATATGAGTACAGAATACATTTTACAATGATTAAATGGCAAATAGCAGGGTCAAGAAAACAAAATCATAACTGAAAATATCTACTGTTAAATTGGTTTGACTTTTTCACGCAAGACCAAAATTGAGTCAAAACCCTGCCACTTTAAACCCCGTATATCATCTGATTAGCCCAAGTTACAAAAGGTCAGTTCAAACTCACACATTATTTAATTATCCTTAAAACAAAGAGGCCGTTTAAACTCGTACATTAAATAAATAAACCGAGTTATAAAAGGTCAGTTTAACGCTCACATTAATTGACTATTTCAAATTTAGCTCCCGTGCTTCTCCTAATTCACGTCGAACACAGCAAAGATCCTAATATAAAAATACGTTAGTGAGAATGCAAAGAAACAATTCTGGTTAAAGATGATCAGGTTCAAATTACAGAGTACTACGCAGTTGTCTGTCTCATACAACATAGAAAAATCGACGCGGAAAAACGAAAAGAAAGAAAACCGTTCGTTTTCTTTCATGGAGTTCAAACTTTAGGAAATGATATCATTTTAAGGTCTATTGAATAGGGGAGAACGCTTCGAAAACTCTCGAAGTTTTTAGAGCAAAATCAAAAGGGGTGAAGCGGCGCATTGTTTGTGCCTCAAAAGAAACTTCATCGACCGACAAAAGTTAGAATTTGTTTCGTTCGCGTGGCAATTGAAAGTTGAAAGGCGGTCTCAAATAACGGAAGTGTATCGCTTCACTTTCCCAATAACAAGCACGAGAGAAAAGAAAATTCAGACCGATATTTCCCACCCAGACTTCTTTGAAATTGCTTTCTGACAATACAAGGTGGTGCGAGAAACATTTATGCAGAGATTATTCACTGTTTTGAAAAGCAAGAAATTCAATGGAGCGAATTTTGCTAGTGGTATTAAATGTAAGAATGTGTATCAGTTTCTTTGTGGTTAGTCCTATGAAAGGTAATGTTAAAGATTATAAAGTTAGTTACAATTTCCTCATGAGAGCAATACAAGATTCCATTCAAAGGTGAAAAAATGAATACCAGCTTACAATGAAAACTTAGATCTTAATGAAAATAAGGCATATTCATGTCATTACTATATCGCCTTTACTGAAATAACCACATCTTCTCTATTGAATCTGTGATTCAGTAGAGTGAAGTACATGATTAGTACAAAATAAAAGTCGGTAGCCTAATATTCTAAATCAGTTATGACCAAGTTTGCACATGTAACCTACTCACAAAATATAGGGTAGACCAGTCATTGATCGGCGATCGTATTTACAATATACCTCAGTTTATAATTCCTTTGTTGTGCTGTATTACGCTACACTTTATTGTATCGAAAACAAAACTAGAAGAAATAGGAATACTCCGAATTTTCAGACTAACTGAACCTTCAAAAGTGGTAGGTTGATGAAGACCCACACTTAATTGCTTGCCTAACCTACAACAGTCACCTCTATTTCCTATGTACCTGTGGATTTTAATTTTAAATCACTTCTTGAACAAAATTGAAGTGACATCTTCTTCCTTGAATAAGTTGTTTAAATAATGCTTTTTTCCTATTTTTTTACTTACAGAGAAAACATTTCATTCATTTGAATTACTTTACGTGTAAAAGAGGGTAAATATAACTTGTCTAAGTATTATGGAAGGAATAATTGTTTCTCCAAGTATTTACTTGCCTGGATATAGGTATTTTCAATAACTATACAAACAAAGTTGTAGTAAAATTTAATTCATCGAATGCTTTGTAACGAGGAATTATTCCTTCAAGTTTCTTACAATAGTTCAACTCATTTGACATCTTTTACCCTTCCTGGTTCGTTTCCTTTCCTTTTCTCACAATAATCAAGTAAACGACAGACGTGATAAAAATTGCATGGTGAAAAAACTGTCAGTTCTCTATCTTCAAAGTTCATTTTCCTTACCTGAACCGAACGCCGAACATTCCGTAGTGTCAGCAGAAAGCTAGACCATCTGTGCAGGGAGCTACTCATATGTTCAGGTTGCTATTGAGTTCGCACTTCACTAATTCTTTATTCCAAGGGGCAAAATATCCAAAAATTTTAATTCAATTACTTACCGGTTGGAGTACTTGAACTAGGGTACAGTTTCGTGGTTTTGTACTTAATGACATATAAATGATGATTATTCACAAAAATATCCTTTGGTTTGATTACGTCCTGGAATTAAATTCCAAAATTTTCTCTGCTGAAAGTAAATTGCTTGAGTCCCTTGCAGAGATGTTTCTGTCACTCTTGGCAGGGCTATCATAACACTTATGTATGTCTACCAACTGAGGATCTTTATGTTGAAAGGTTTTGAAAACAAATGTATTATATTTTAGGTGCAAAGTTCTTTGTAAATAAGCTATTGTTTTTACTCTCTTGATCTAAGTAGTATGCGAACAGCTAACCTGAAGCGAGAGATCTTGAAAGCCTTCGCTTCAGTAAGTAACATGTTTATTTGAAGCAGTCACCTGCCGCTTATTGAAATGAAAAAACTGCTTAAATCTAATGAATTAAGTTCCAATGAGTGAAATATTATTACGTTTTAAACGTTAACAGTTAAGCGTTACAAATTAAGTAAAATTAGCTGCTCATCTGAACGAGTTGACAGCCGTCACGGTTGATTTAATATCATCTCCGATGTTGAATTTTTTCTGAAATGATGCTGAATTTCCTTGGAAATAATGCAGGATATAATCTGATGTAACCTTGGTAGGAAGTGAGAGGAAAGTTTGCACAACCAAATTACTCTCTGATGCCAATACTAAAAGATATCTGAGCACGGGCTGCTGGCTGAATTTCCTCTGATATTATAGTAAACGTACGAACTTATTTGTTGGAGATGAACAATGTCATTGATTACAGCAGTGCCAGAACTTGATGCTGGGTAAAATTATTCGTCTCTGTGAAATCTACCTCCATAAATCATTCACAATGTGAAAGTTAAATGCAATTTTACTGCACAATCATTAAAACTATTTCCAATTAACCTTTACATTCTAATAAATTGCATGCTATGAAATCATGTAATTAGAACGAATTCGTTATTCGTTCTCTATTGCGAGCGGTCCAATTGGTATACGAAAAACTTCAATCTGAGAAAAATAAGAAAACCGAATGCTGGCAGGCAAAAACCGCCAACTCTGTGTAAATTAAATGAAGAAAAGTATGTATCAAGGCATTTTACAGATCAGATAACAGTAAACTGGCGCGATGAATAAGAATGATAAGAAGAGAGGTCGTAAGAGCAAACAGTTTGCTGTTTACGATATGTTGGAATAGGATTACCAGCAGCATCGGCGTTATTGGAGACACTTTATGTTGTGTAGACACAGGACACTTTTCTGGCCCAGAGATTAACGGCCTCAGCCGCCGCTTGGCTACAGATGTCACTTGCTTGCGTCCGGAATTATGGCCTTGAACGTGTCAAGGAATTGTGAACTAAATCTGTATCTTGTTTACGGGACGCTCAAATTACTCCTGGGTTTCAAGATCATTTCTCATTTCTGGATTTCATTTCTCGACCGGAGGCGCTTGGTAGCTGTGGGAAATGTGCAAGAGCAGTTTCGGAGTTTGAAAATATAGTTGTCACAGGTTTTTACAATCAATTGTTGTACAAAAATAGCTAAGGACTTTAAAAATGTAGTTTTGAATCGCTTTAATACTGAAAAGACGTGTTCGCACGACGAATTGTTTTTCTCACCCGGTGTAATTCTAGGGTTCGATTATGAACAACTTATAAACGAAGAACAAAACAAACTTATGAAAACAAACTTTAACTGCTAAAGTATTAATCGTGGGTGTGACTGTTCAGAGCAAAAATATTTGATAAACATTATGGACCATAAATTTTCTTCCCAATTACCTAATGGTTTAAGAAAACACGCTGGGGTGTTTTACTTCAATGGGCTTGATTCCTGCCTTATTATGACAGAAGGTAAAGGATGGTTTTGAAGCATTACTTACTAGCCCTGATCAATTTGTCTGAACCCTTGGATACGATACAACAAAATGACAGATTTATACTCTGACAGTATGAACAGCACATCAATGTTCTGTTAGGGCACAATTGTTTTATGAAGAAATTCGTACACATTTGTACTGATACCTGAAGCGCGTTAGCCACAACAAATAGCACTTTCTTTGTTTCAAGAAAAAATTTAGAACAAATTTCTACTGATACCTGACGCGCTCGAGCACCAGGACCACTTCACACGGGATGAAGATCGATGAGGGTAAACATGAGGGAACGATGAAAAGAATCAAAAGAATAAAGCGAAGAAGCTGTGCGTTTGCAGCTCACGTTGAGTTTTTACACAGTAAAAACAGCTCACTTGACTCACACAGTAAAAAAGAAACTGAGTATTCATATATTTGTGCTCTATCCAGAAAGTTCACCCTTTGTTGTCGATTAAAATAAAGAAATTAACTAAATAATAACAGGAATTGAGGTAACATCATTTTTTAACTCTACGGATGCAAAGGTCAAAATGGGTAATATTTTCAATATTAACCAGACGTTTAAATGCACACCAGCATGTCTGCAGAGATGCTTCAACAGAGAAGCAGCGTTTAAGCTTGTTACGCAGCCTGGGCTTGCGAGCTTAAAGAATTCAGTGTTAAAGACCTAGACACTTTACGCGCGTCTGCGTGGGACGAAGCGCTTAGAATAATTAAATTATGACGCAGCAATGAAGTCTATAACACAACTACACAAATCCATTTCATTGTAATACTAATATCTTACAAATATACGAGTACATCACAGCAAGTGTATATCACAGAATTAATTTGTTATGCAGCATTACCTTCTTGCATAAATAGACACAAATTGACACTTTCTCGTTTAGTTCACCGGACTTTTGGCGGCATGTGTACTCGCCATCGCTCGTGAATCAATTTGATTGTAGGAATGAATAAACGGCTGCTTTAAATTCTCCAGTTTCTTTTGTGACAGTTAAATAGCTGCAATAGTTAAATATCATGATAACAAAACTGCTTCTCGTTGTTTTCTTTCGTTTTTTAGCTGCTTCTGCACAATTGTTTTTTTTTGTTTAGTTTGATATTTCATTTAAGCTATAGACCTTTGGATCTGGTATTTTAGTCTTAACCAAAAGGCATTCAAATTTTTAAACGAGGGCAAGTTTTTTAAATGAAATTGTTGCATCATTTGAACCTTTAAAATACACTAAATAAATTAATAAATAGCACGTCTTCAGAAAGTATTTCTGCAACCCAAGCTTTTACGACGCTTCAAATCAGTTTAGGCATCATAATTTGTTCGACTGTGTACCATTTTTCGTACACAACGGATCAAGTTAGCATGAGAGCATTGCATGATTTTTCAGTCAACCTTGAAGATGACACCGTTTACAAGTAGGTAAATATTCTCGACCTCATATCATTTCAACGCTGAAGATGAAAATATCATTAATGGCAATGTCGTCTACGAGTAAGTAGATATCTGAACACTGATATCATTTCCATTGCTTCTGACGATGGCAACATCATTGAAGATGATATCGTCTACGAGCAGGTGAATATCCAGACATTGATATTTTTTCCACTGCTCCCGATGTTTTTCTGTCGCCAACTAGCTTACAGACAACATTTTTGTGAAACGCCTTTGGTTTAAACGAACTGAAGGAATTCGATTCACTTCGATCTCATTTCTTGAAATCAACCAAAGACCATCCAAATGTCATCCAAACTATAGTCCTTCGAGCAGGTGACAGTACGAATGAACAAAGGTAGTATTAGTCGAAAAAATGAAAAATGTAGCTACTGTATACGTTTAACGAAGCTCATGATATCTACTATATTTTGGCTAATTGAACGGTGTGAAACGTCATTACCTTGACATGCGGTGGCACTGCTTCTGTTTACCGAAATCGGTCGCTTTCGAACCAAAACTTTTTCCAAATTGTGCAGCTTATTTCAGAACAAATTGAGAGTAAGTGTGCAGTTAATATATGACACATAGAATATTCCTCAAATTATCCACTGTTCACTCAATAAAACCAAGTTTTGGCGAAGGATTTTAGTTGTTGAGTATAGGTCTCCACCGTAAACTAATCCTTGATTTAAAACTTTTTAATTTTTATTAAATGACCAATATCTGCTAGCCAACAATAATCCTTTCAAGAAGTAACAATTACCTGGCGGTACCGTGAAAGCTGCGACTTGTAGCGTGCAGCCGCAGGTTGTGGGTTGTCTTGGTGTAGATCGTCAACTGCTGACTTGCCACCAATGTAAATTATTCCTTTCAGAGAGTGAAGCTAAGCCGTGTGAATTTCGTTAAGCTACTTAGAAAATTAGGCAGATAAAAATAGAGATTGTTGTGACACTAACTTTAAAATTTCGCTCAACAATTCAGGAACTTGACTCGATAAAAGCAGGGATTGATGTGATATTCTTGAACTTCCCGGAAGTGAGTATTTTTCTAACCCTTTTCAATTACTTTACTCAATCATCAACGTCAGAAACATGGCTAACGTCAGTCTCGGCCTTTGTTATGGCCTCTAATTCCGTTTCATGCTCACAGGTGCAACAAAATGGCTATTCAGAGCTACTGGCTCGCGTGCAAGACTCGTCAATAGAAATTACTTGAAGGCCATTCCTTGCACAATCACTAGTGAGGGCGAGCCAACTATCAGACTGAAATGATCACTCTGAAAAACACTTACTTTAACATCTTTCATGCACTCTTTCATCCCCAAGAAGCGCTGCAAAAGGATTTTGGTCCGGTACCCTCAGAAGCATCTTTGCAGATCGTTGTGAGACACATAGTACTGGGCGTCCTGCAACGAATTTAAGGAGAGACAAACATAAGATGAGCCTTAAAATATCGAACATTTACAGAATCAGAAAGAGAACATTACTTATGTGCAACGCTTTAAAACTAAAAAATTGATTATTATTATATTATCATTGATATTATCAAGACATACAATGCAAAATTTCAAAATTATGTGGTCTAAAGCTTAAACTTAATGGTTAATTCTAACTGCAGCGGAAATCTTAGTTTTCTAATTAATACTCTTTATTCGGAGTCGTAAATTCAGAAAACAGAATTTCCTAACTTAACTTTTAAGGCAATATGAGTCACAATTGTAAAGGCTCGTAAATTTTAAATATTTTTATCACAAATATCAAATATTTTTCAGACATCCTAGCCTCCAAATAAACTTTCAGATAAACACAGTCTTCTGATCGAACAAAACAATATTTGCCATGCAAACCCATTCGCACTTGATGATGTTCAACTGCATCCTTTTTTCGAAAAGAATCCAGCGATTTTCGCGTAAAATGAGGAAAATCATGTAAGCGGCGCATAATAATATCAGTTAGCATAACTAATTGGGTTTTATATTAGCGAGTCTGATATCATTTCAGAGGCAAATCCCACTTTATGGCTGCAGCGGACCTCGAATTTAACTCTAGCGGAAGAGCCGTGTGTCTGGCTGCCTATACTGTATAGCAGTAGCGTGTTCATCTCCGGTACTATTGGCTGTTGCACTTGTTGAACAAATGCTCGTAACTGGAAGTGTTAATCACAAGTGTGTCGTATGCAAACGCGACGGTTACGATTATTGCTATAGCGATGCCTAGCCAAGCAAACTGGTCTCGTTCGATGATCTACGACCGACCATAAATGGTGTTGCTCTTCATGCTTTATGGCCACAGCTTCAAAAGTCTTTAGCTTTTATGGCTGAATTCGAAATGATGGAAATGCTGGAGCATGAAATAAAGAGCCACTGCTTGTTGCATGTTAACACGCGCAACGCATTCCGTTTGAGGAACCGTGGATTCGACTTAAGTTTTAGAATTGAATTCGGTTTTTTAGGTGCAACGGAAATGAATGAAAGAAAAAGAATGTGGGTGATAGCAGAGCATTTTGAGCTGCATTTCGGCTTATCGCACCTGCGTTTTTCTTTGAGTGTTCAGTGTGAGTGGCAATGCTGGGTCTTAGTTATTGTCTTAGTTTTGGAGTTATATTTGGTTTAATTATTGAGTCTTAGTTTTTGTTACTCTATTGAATAAGAAGACACATTATGTTTCACGGGCCCTATTCGTTAAGAAATTTTAGTATGACAGTGTTTGGACATGCTGATGTGATTCGAAACTTCTTCCAATCTTGCAAATTGAAATGCAAATAATGCATTCTCAACAATGACCCAACTTATTGAATACATTCCAAATAATATTTACAGGTACAGATGAATGTCATATAGTTTCGTACAAATCCAGCATAGTGTTATGTACTTAGGTACAAACTGTGAAATTCCACCACCAAAAGAGTGAACGGCTCACCACCAANAAATCAATTAAATCCTCAAATTGAGACAAAATTCATTTCATTGTTATCAATTGGTCCATATCCGCTTTAAGACCCAGATTTACAACATTCCTAACATTTTTAAAGCTTGCAGGAAAACGTACAAATGGAAAATATTTTCATTCAAAACCCTGCGTAAAACAGTGTGAAAGTTTCTGACGTTACGATAGTTCAGGCCAACGTAAAAGTTGTCGTTACGAACAAAGAAAAAATCATGCTAAGAATTCACCGACCTAAGACAACATCGAAAAAAGATTGATTTTCAATCAGTTCACGAAGTCGTAGGTTTCAATCTATGAAAATTGCCAGGTATTCCGGATTTTCAAACAATTTACGAAGCCGTCGGTTACAATCTAACAAGGTTGCCAGATGATTCTGATTCTCGAGCAAGTTACGTGGTCGTAGCGGGAATGGTTACTAACTTGCAAGGTTGCCAGATATTTAATGCAAAAATTTTTCTTAAAACTCAAACTTCATAATTTTTATCAGGGACAGCACACAGAGTGTAGCCAAGGGGACTGTTGGATTTTCACAGCCAAGTGTACTGCTACGATGACTGATGAAAATTGTTTTCACGTATTCTGTAGCTAACATGCGTGTGAAATATGCAACAACGATTGTCCCAATAATTTTCTAACTGTAAGCTATATGTACTTTGCATTCAAATTTTTCTCGACCTTCTTCATATTTTTATTAGCATAACGAATTCAGAGCGAAAAGTTATTTTGCAGGATCACACTGATGAGCATTGAGAAAAACGTTGAAATTGTCATCTGCCCCTCCCTACCATCACATTCAATCCTCCTCATTTTCTCTCTCACTACCCAAAAGACTTTCGTGCAAAACGGTCTCATGCGAAACTGAAGAATGCCTACGTATTGCCGCTGAAATGTACTGTACACTGTACACAATGTATACTGTGTGCTTTCTATTCGTGCTAAGGTTATTTTTCTTATTTTATTGACACGGAGATAGAGTGTTTGTCACATTTTTTATAATGGTTAGTGTTTTTCTCGAATTACTGAATTCTGTGTCGCGTTCTCATGTCCTAGAGTTTAAATCTATCTTTCCTTTTTCAGTTTTAACTGGAATTGTCTGTCGACACACGTTTTACTCATGAAAATTTTTCCTGTTCTATTAAAATTAAACTCAATCCTAAACTAACACTAGATTCTAGAACCATTACTGGTGTTCCTAGTGATGAGATAATATATTTCCAATAGGATAGGCTATGGAGGAACCTCATTTTAAGATGCATACATGTGACCGTATTTTCAAAGGACCTTATTCTAGACGTTTTTTTGTATAGTAGTGGTCAGTCGCCCATTTATAAACATTGCAAAGTTAGTCTTCAAATCGATATCCCCTTTGCACAAATTCCTTCACTATCATAAAAGAGAAGAAATCATTACGGTTTCGAATGATCTACGCACCGTCAAATGATCTCAGTGCGCCACCACGACCTGTCTGTGAGAGATGCTTGAT
>JACJUY010008447.1:26771-36925 GCA_014220935.1 Platorchestia sp. MABIK | reverse complement strand
AAAATACTGTCACTCAGGCGTGAACTTCAGAGAAGTCATTCTACAAGGCGTTTAATATTTAAGAGCTGACTATATCCGAACATTTCAAGTTCCCCTTGAGCAGCACAGTGTCCGAGTTATCGACTCCAGTCACCTCGTGCGCTAAATAGCACATTTACTTCGTGCGCTGCGTGGTTCGAGAAAGATGTAATAATAAGGGTTCAGCAATTGCATTCAACACTTCACTGGGTGGTTAGTTGGAAGTAAGTTTTCCGTACTCTGGGGTATAGTTAGTGAGAAACATTGTTTCTTTAATAGGATCGTGATACATTCACGTCATAGGTGCTGAAAGCAGGACAGCAGTAAACTGGAAAAAGATGGTTCTAACAAAACAAAAACATTTTATATTTCAACACAAGTAAGGCTTACCTAATTCTCAGCTCAGGACCTCACATATTCTCCCTGGGAGCGCTAATTCCCATAGAAACAAAAGTTGCATCCCCCTGAGGGGTGAATTAGGATTGAAGCCCTTTTGCTTGCATGTGTATTTGTGCTGGCGATGTAAAACGTAAATTAATAATGACCATCGCATCTGAGGAGAAAGATGGATCTAAACTCAAATGTGTGTACCTGAGTCAATACACGCCAAATTTCATGTTCAGTTCACGGCGGTTGACATTGTTCCAAAAATTGAAATTATCAAATTTCAACTTAGTATTCAAACTTCAACTTAATTATGTATATCTAATTACCTAAGGTGTATCAGACGATTGCAAACCATTGCAAATTCAAATAAGAAATGTAGTTAAGCACCAAATGCTAAAAGGTTTTACGACCTACAAGTTTTTTCAGTCTACAAAACATTTTACAGAAGAATTCAAATGATATGTCATGAGGCCTCTCCTGAAAATAGGATTCAAGAATTCCGAAACGAGCATGCCTTGTTGTTCGCATACCCTATCCATCCGCGGATATCATCGATGTTACTCCACACAAACGCTCCGCTAGTCCTGGCATGTCTGATCAAGAACGCAAGCTCCACTTCCCGGCCGGCTGTCATTGAATTTTGCTTTAGAAAAAAACTCTAAGCCATGCGCAACCGAGATTGACATTCCTGGACAATCCTGAGATTTGTTTGTATGCGTTCATGCATGTCTGAGGGTTCCTCTTCGGAGATGGCTATCTCATGCAGCTGTGGACGGCCGAGAACTTTTTTGGTGAGTGAAAATATGAGAATATGTTACCATTTTGTAAAAAATTGCTCCAAGTGTAGAATATGTGCTGGGAGTAAAAATGTGCAATGAGAGCAGAAATGCATACTGAGAGGTGGAATGTAAACTGATGGTAGAAATGTAAAGTGCAAGTAAAAGTATGTGAAGGGCGAGTAAAAGTATGTAAAGGATGCCGTTGATAGTGTTCACTCTCTAAAACATCTCTCGTTCTCCCCCGATTGAGGAAACTGTTAAATAAAACTTGCTGGTGTATTCACCAGGCTCTACAACGGTTGTGTTTTTTTAGGGTTTGAGCTAAAATTCATTCGTATATACTGCGTTTTAATGAATACTTCAAATGCAGAGAGAACAGAAAGAAAAGCTCGATTGTATCCTCGATTTTTAACAGAGAAAGGTACTTGAAATGCACCCAATATGTAGTTTACGTTTTAGTTCCTTCATTCTCTGATAAGCTTTCGGCCACGCAACAGCTAGGGCATAGCTAGAGTTCCTTGTTTGTCTTCATTTGGATCGAAAGTGAGGAATACCTTCGCATTAAAATTGGAAGCGGATTTTTACACTCTTCGAGTAAAAACTGTGCTTTGACCATACCAGTCAGTGAAGTTTAGTACACTTATTCAGTGACATTTTTTCATTATTCTCATTCCATTCTATTAAAAATACGTATCAAAATTTTTTCTCATGGTTAATCCCCTATGATAAAGATTACATTGTTTATTTGAAAGTAGAATTTTCCCAGTGTACGAAGCTGTAACTCTGCATCAACACGCCATAGAATTTGAGCTGAGTATTGGCCACTATTAACTACTCTGGCTGACAATTTTCAATTTTATCGCTTCATTTGCATACGTATAAAAATCCTAATGTCCTTGCTTGGATATCACCGTGAAAGCCTCAGTTCTTGTAAAAACATAGGACAAAATTCAGCACGTTTTTTCAGTGAAACCAGACACCAAAGTAGAAATCTTTACTGTATCCTAGCTAAGATTTATTACAAATACTCATTGCAGGAAGAATATTTCCTAAAAATTAGCTTCCATAGAAACCTCCCAGCATGTCATCTGTGGTCCGGTGTTGAATAGAAGACAGTGAGATTATTGATTAAAATTTAGGAGTGTGTTTGGAAATTTATTCCATATTCCAGCTGAATATGGAAATTTATTATATTAAAGAGTGTAATTTACTTTTAACACACTTTTCTAATTTAATTTTTTTCTGATATCATTAAAAATATTGTCCTTAGCTGAAGAGTAATTTATCTCTTATTCACGAATTCTGAGACAACAGGAATCGATTAAATTTTATATAGACACACATCAGAAACAACTTAGATCCATGTATCACAGTTTCAATTCAAGTACATCTGCCACACGTATTCTAATGACTTTCTGACGGAACATACGATAATTTACCTTTGAATTGGGGAAAGTGGTCATTCAAAAAACCTACCATTTTCATTGATCATTTAAAATTTAATCCCAGAAAGAGAATGATACAAATTTTGAAAATTTGTGGTTATTATGTAAAGCAAAAATACAATTTAGCGCTCGTGGAAGGAAAGCGTTTGGATTCCTGATTTCGTAAAATTGAGCAAAAAGAACAGTAAGAAAATGATCAATTGTTATTGGTTAACTAATTGTGTATTTTAGTGAGTAAAATAATGAGTTTCACGACCACTTTAACGACAAAGGCAGAAAATTTCTCCACGAGATTGGCGTTTGCCACACAACTTGAAAGAATCAATTTTAACTTCCAGTTTACCAGACTTTCATCGCCGAATCTGTTCCATGTGGGAAAACATAATAAGCGTAGATTTTGATGAAGCGTAGAGGAGCCAGTGAGCTTTGATAGACAACTAACCTCATATATAACTAATGGAGATTAGGTGTAGGTACGGAAACACAAATCTCTGTGCTTCAAAATTGAGTTATTAATTTTGAACAAAGCTGAATTAAACTCATGAACGATATTTTTGTGGAAACCAATGTTCCTGAAAAGGGATGAGCTAAAAATTTTAGCATGATTTTATTTACCACTTTGGGCACTTCATCAGTTCTTTCTTTAACTTAATTTTATTGCAAATCTTTTGTCATAAGTAGACTACTTATACTCTCTGGTTGAGCATTTGTTGTCTCGCATACCTCCATTATACGTCTATTCAGAAAATACGGGCTTGATGAGTATTCAACATTCGACTTCAAGATGTAGTCTGAAAATATCCTTCTGTATAGCAAGGTGCAACCGAAGTACTCTCTTTGCATGAATGAGTTCATACTCCATGTTACATGAATGAAATTTAATTGGCCTAATTTTCATTTATAACACTAACCATATGCCAAGGCCAAAGTTAGAATTCGAACTCCAACTTTCAAAGTTTCATAATCAAAAAAGTTTTTCAATCCGAGGCATAAAAAAATAAGCAACATTGCAGAAGGACGCGCCACTCCCATGTGAAGAAAATCCGGTGACGCATATGTATAACACATCTACGTACTTTCCCAGATACTTCTAACTGAAAATAAATAAAACAGAGCAGAGGTAACATGGGGCGTGTGCGCCGGCATCTACTTGAATATTCTCATAATATAAAGCGTTTCATTTCATTGAATTTTCCATTGAAGGAATTCCAATTTCTCGTAGTGCTCAAAAAGCTCTTGTTAGCAGAGGTATACATAGAGGGAATATTAACATCGCTCCCCCACTGAATGTTATTAAAATTGAAGGGAACTCATTGGAACATTTGAAGCAAAGCAAATAACACTGATTCAAGCAGTGACAAACGATTGAAATTACCGTGCATTTTCTATATTCGATGAAGTCTCGATGAGAAAATTTTCTTCTTTTATTGCTACGTACCCAAAAATGTCAGTTTTACGTTACACATAATTCTGAATGTCAACTTTTGAATATTTGAGCAACAATTTCAAATTACTAAATAATTTTCAATGAGCCCTTTTCTAGTGCATGAAAAAAATTCTGGACAATATAAACTGGAATAAGTGCGCTTTGTAGGGTTATTGCATGGTTTATTCTTTACACAAACAAGCCATAGAAAGCTAAAAGAAATGCTTTACCGTCTGAACATTAAAATTATAAAGTTGTAAACTTTGATATTTTAATGATCATTACCCCGTCTTTTAACAAATAGTATGTTAAAGGTATTTTCAGATTGACCGATTAACATTATTTTTTTCATTTTTGCGAAATTTGCTGTACTATTGACGATGAAGGATTTGTTTTCTTGACTTCGATGGCTGGAGGAAAAGCTGCTTTAAATAATTAGCGTCAAGATAAGAGGAATCAGATGAACATCGAAAAGCAGATAAAATAGAAGTTTAAATAAACTGAAGTGACCATGATACCAATATAAATACGAGCCTTGCGTTAACATTGTCATCAGAATTTATTTTGTTATTCATTTATTCAGGGTTTTTCAGTCTTATACAGCTAGTGTTGACTTCAATATATTGATCGAGAACATTAAATTATAACTAATTTTATGAATTGAAAGGCATTATAAATCTTGTACTTAGAAGTAATGGAAAAATTGACTGATAATTGACCCTGTTTTTACTCTGAAACATAAGTGATCAAGAATTGGAGCAAGCTTCAACGGATAGCATGCATTTGAGACGCCGTAGTCCGGCGGATTCTTAGGCTCATGGAACTGCGCCCATGTTCTCGAAAATATGGCCTGTCCTGCCAGTGCTGATGAAGCTCACCAAATTTTCATGTGTACACTCATTATCGGTGATGGACAATGCCGAGCCCTCGTCTTGTGAGTTCACAGCAGTGTGCGAAACAAGTGCCCAATGGGCCATTCAGGTTAAACTCCTACAGTGGTCTTCCAGCCCAGGCACAATTTGCGGTGGTGATAAACCATTGTTGTAATTCCTACCCTATAAGATTGCCACTCTGCGAAAGACCAAGGCTATTCTGGAAGCTCCTTCTTTCGAGCACAGTACCCACACACCCCAACCTCAAAGTGTACTATCGGTCACCTAACTCTGAAAGTCATCAGCTTTCTTTTAAAAACCCGCCGAAGTCCACCCCAATCATTTTCTGGCTAGCACCGCAATTATAGCCATACTTATAGCTATATGATAGGTGCAGTTCAAGTTTTTTCGAGATATATTTACCCTGTACGGTTCTCATTTCCTCAATCTATATGTTATGTCTCTCATTCATGGCTTGCACTGAGGCATCTGATCGACTAGAAAAGATTTCGAGTTTGACTAGTGTCAAAAGAACATGTGTATAGTATGAGTGATGTCAAGTGAGCATTATGCCGTGTTTCTAGTTGTATGAGAGTTTGTGTGTAGATACTAATTCCTTCGTGGTGGCATCATCTCGTAATATGTTTTTGTGAATAGGAAGTTTTATTGTTTCTCCTCCCCACAATCACATATGCACTTGATTTAAAGTCAAGATTTTACTACTAGAAAGTCATTATACACACACAATGTACTTAGTGGATGGTACGCAATCATCCTACATAACATGATCTGACTCTAGATAAATATAATAGACCATAGGAATGCAACTAAAGGAATTGAGGTTATTCAACTTTGATCCAAAAAGGAACCGCAGATGTGCCTCTCGCAGAAGCAGAGGGAACAGCTCAGGCTGTTTCTGAGACATGCAATTCTCAAGATGTGCGTTTATAGCAAAAACTTGATAATAAACGGTGTATTGATTTTTACACACCACTAGGGAATCTTTCGCAGGTACTATAAATGCTCCTTTATGACACAAGGCCAAACTCACGGCTTTGTGTGATAAAACGTAGAAAATTAAGGAAGAGATTTAGTGTGTCAGCCGACACCCTCTAGGATGATGCGCCTGAAATTATTTCCTTCGCGACCAAGCGTTTCAATGGGCACTGGAGCACTGCCTTGAGCTCAGCCATATGAAAGGCGGGGCCACGAGTGAAATAACAGTAGTCAGACATATTCTTTCGATTTGGACATAAGAAAGTGTATAAATTATCCTAACGCACATAAAATTAGGCCTAAATTAATCAATAACCGATTAATGAATTCTTACAATGAAATCTTCCAAGAAATCCATGCCGATTTCTAATCTGATATGTAAAAAACGGATTGGAAGAATTCTCCGGCATAGATCATCAGACAACTTGAAGGCTTGGTAGCACCCGTACCATCATATATCAATAGAACGAACACATGCGTGATGCCGCTCTGGAGACGCTTTTCTCTGAGATGAATGCTTCTGGAATACTCAAAATATGCATAAACGTAGATGGGATTGTATAAAGTTCTTGATCAACAACTTCAAGCAAAATCGGCGCAAATTCAGAAGGTTTGTTGGAATAATTACGGAGGCCCATCGAAACACTCGTTTCACTGTTTTGTAACATGCATAAATAGGCGCGGTAATGATGGAATTAGAATAATTGTCGTTCTTTACAGTTCGTTTACTTGTCGGATGAAACGTAACGTTCATAGGCAATTAAAATAAAAGCAGCAAATTAATTAGGTCACAAATGAAATAACTGTTCGTAGGTCAATGGAGGAGAAGTTTACTCACTCTAACTACAAGCTGAATGGAATTGAAAAAGATACATATTTTACGCTTAGCTGCTTGCTTGACAGCTCGCTCCTCACAATGCAGTTTGCCTCACAAAATTTCGGAAGGGTGTAAATCCGGAGTCTGTGAAGGCCATTCCGCATACGAAAGTGATACCCCGTTATCTCAATCCGGTGATAAAGATGACTAGTATGAGACTGGTAAATATGAGGGCTGTCGTCTTGATAAATACTGGCGTCATCTGGAAAATAAAAATTCATAGACATAATTAAAATGCATAGACATGTTCACAATTCATAGACATTATTTCTAAATAATCCTCAGATTTGAATTTTTTTCTTTGTTATATCGTGACTGCGTAAAGCTCCCCCCCTAACATCATTACACCACCCTAAAAGCCCTGTGCTGTGGGAGCGATGCGTGAAAGATCCAAAGCTTCATGGACATCTCGTCTCAAATAACGCTGCCAGCTTTCAGACACAAACGTAAACTTAGATTCATCTGACTATCGTGCGTGCGTGCGCTGCTCCACGGTCTCGTCTTTGTAGTGTTTTGCGAATCGAGGCAGTTTCGTTCGATGTGCTTTCCTGACCAATGGTTTCCTAGTGGGTGCGCAACTGCCTAAACGTATTTCCTGCAGTTGTCAGCGCCTGGTGGGAGCAGAAATTTTCTTCGAACCTTCGCTGGGCATACTTGTCAAATTTGAACACATTTTGCCGGTTTGCTTTCATCATGCGCCTCAGAGGACGCTGTCGCTAGTGTTCAGAATTTTTCCTCTCCCGCTATTTCCAGTGAATGACTCCACCTCTCTGTGTCTTTATTTATAAGTAATTGCTCTTTGCAGAGTCCAATCATTTCAAACACTTCTCTGGCGTATTTCTCAACACTGTACAAATTAATAACCTGTCTTTCGTCAAACATAGAGCTTTGGTTTTGTTAGCTTTTCTCGATCGAGAATACTCATGCTTATAGTCACGGAGAAAGTAGATGCAGTACCGCCCACGAGTGACATTGAACGCGATTAGCGCGAGCATATTCTTTTTCCAGAATATCGTCTTCAACATGTAAAAAAATTGTTTAAATTATTTCAACATTTTACATGGGCCACACAAACTATTCAGAAGGTCAGTGTATTTCAAGGTTGATTGAGAGATTGGGGTAAACATATGAAATGGCAAGCTAATATACCTGTGTACGGATAATGGAACCTTCATGTGCATTATCTCTGTATTTCAACTGTTAAGACACTTAAAACAATAAGTTCCGATTATTAAATGTAAAACGTATCGATTATCGATTAAATGACAGATCATGAAATATCTAATTGCATATGCATTCGTAACGTTATTTTGACCGAAAATTATTAGTAGGCAAAACTTTTCTAATTATAAATAAAAGTGCCAAGAGACACGTCTTAAATCTCATTATTTATTTAGGAAAGTCATTGAATAAAATTTTTTATTAATTTTTTTTTTTGAACGTTTCGACCTCCAGGGTCATTATCAACCTGAAAACAAGTAGAAAAAACTAGTCAAAACTCAAATTTACACCAATCACGAAAGAAGAAAGCAAAAACTAACAAACAAAAAACATGAACGGTACTAAATTGAAATGTTCAGTATTAAAATTACGTTAGTAGTAGAGGAAAGGCAGATTGCATATCATTTAAAACAGGTNTTTAGAGTAATTTCCACTGCATCAAACCAAATAAACCTCCGCATTTTAGAATCTCTCCACATTTTGAAAGAAAAACCGATTTTAAATGATATGCAATCTGCCTTTCCTCTACTACTAACGTAATTTTAATACTGAACATTTCAATTTAGTTCCGTTCATGTTTTTTGTTTGTTAGTTTTTGCTTTCTTCTTTCGTGATTGGTGTAAATATGAGTTTTGACTAGTTTTTTCTACTTGTTTTCAGGTTGATAATGACCCTGGAGGTCGAAACGTTCAGAAAATTTTTTATTCAATGACTTTCCTAAATAAATAATGAGATTTAAGACGCGTATCTTGGCACTTTTATTTATAATTCGAATATGCAGAAAGCAAACCACTTATATATATCCAAACTTTTCTAAGTTCTAACAGAGCAATAGTAATTCATGTCACAGTTGAGAAGCGCACAATTCTCTTTTCTCTTTTCACTCCTCGCACGTTCTCTTCTTCTACAGTTTGTTATCCCAACCTACATTTGTTAGTTCACAAGTTCTGAGCATATTGACAAAGTTTCAATCACTCGTGTGAAGAGCAGAGAGCAAAGATTTCTATGGAAGAGTATCTATATATATCTGCAGCAGTCCACAAACCGCATGAATAACGAGCTAAAACAATATTGATCGAGATGATGTGCAGTTTTATTTACTGTGTTATAGCATTTTAGCCTCCATTTTCCAGCCTGTTGCTCTTAAAATAATGGATTTCCTTTTTATTTCACGACGTACAACTTTAGTTGAACGACACCGAGTCACCTTAACACTTGCAAGTTGTTTGATATTTTTGTTTTGTTTTACTTTTCTGTCAGTTGATGGGAATGACGCTTTAGTGTCGAAATGCTAATTTATGAACGCTTGTCTTCTTTTTCTAAGTAATAAATTTTCAATCAAAGCTGTATTCATTGCTCATTTCTTTGTTTAACTGTCTAAACATACCAAACCGCAATTATCTTGAGTTTTTATATTCAAATGAAAAGTCGTTTTAGACACGTGTTTTCCCGATTGAAAATAAGTGGCGTGACTAACTTGCGTAAGTGTTGACTTTGATTCCTAAGCTGGTTGAACGGTTTATCTTTGAATGGCTGGTAGGGGGAAGAACATTGAATTTCTTTAGCTTAGAAGGAGGTACGATTTCGAAAGCGTATGAACAGGATATCTTTCGTGACATAGTGCGAGGAAAATACCTATCCCTTTTTACGCGAGAACAAGAAAAATAGAAGTAGTTATTGAGGTGATTTCATAGTAGTTCTTCGGTATTTTTGCTAGTATTTATTAATTTCGAATGAAATATTTAATTCTTCCCATTTTACATACAGAGATAACGATTTGTTATGCTTCCTATCATTTAAAATTGATTCTAGGTCCTATTTCAGCGACCTTAAAAAATAACATCTCTCAATTCATCAACCATGCGCTATTGATATTTGAAAGCTATAACTTTTAAGTTAGAATAATCACAGGGATCGAAGTCGTGCAAATTTAAACGTTTTTCACATATTTGCCCACAATCAAACATCGATACTAAATAAACGTTTCTCAGGACTTGCATTTATAATGTTTTGAGTGCGGTGACCAAGGTCTGCTGTAACAACGCACGCTCATTAAAAAAATGTTTAATTCATAGCTATATTGTAAAGAAAAATGAAACATGTTGAAATCCGAGTTTAAAGTTCTCGGAACTG
>JACJUY010008447.1:10766-21959 GCA_014220935.1 Platorchestia sp. MABIK | reverse complement strand
AATGGATAGTCAATATATTTGCAATTAATACCTAGTTTCGGTCGTTTTGTGCGATTGCACAAGGATAGTTACTTGCAAATGGATCTTTCATAAGAAATATGCCCCCTCCTACTAAATGAAATATCCATGAAATGCCTAAATTATGTCAACCATGCACAGTATCGTACATCCTTAATTAAAGACTGCCATTTCATACGTTCGGAAGTGGAGCCAAAAATGTTCCTACTTCATTGACGATCGAGCATTGATGAGAGCATTGAGGAATTACTCCTAAGCTTTGGTGATACGCAGTAAAAAGGTTCATAAATGCTAATCCATCGTTTTTAAATTATTTGCCCAATATTGTACGAGGGAAAGCAATGCTAAGCTTAGCATTACAATTCATTTGTGCACATTGGAATTCTTTTGGAAAGAACATGGAAGCACATACATCTAAGCAGGAGAATGAGTACATTTTTGAGGGGTTTGACAATGAACTCATTCAGCACTCAAACATCCGTGACTGCAAACGTGACCAGGCACTATAAAATTATAAACGAAATTTTAGTGGAAGTAATCAGATGGCTCAGAGGGCTTTTCTCTCTGAAGGTTTTATGAGAGAAAATAGTTGCCAATTATGGTATAAATTAAAAACTTAGATGCATGAGAAATATTGCGAAACCTTAATTGAAACTACCTGGACACTGCAATCGACGACTGATTCTTTATTGACTCCACAGGGAAGCCCTGTTTCTGCCCTCTGTGTTCATTTACACTGTTGGCTTAGCAGCTTAGCTTCTTAGTTCTGCTAAGCTATGAACTCAGGTTCTAGTTGAATATCTTTTACAAACGTGTACGATCTGTACAAACGTATCTGTAACACGAGCAGCATACACTCATCCGATCAATGGTCAAATTTATTGAAAAGTTATTCTTCAAATTTTGTGATCCCTTTTATTATACTAGAATTTAATGAGCCTAACGGTGTGTTGTGCATATCCTGTAATGCGGACTTGGTGCTGAACTGAGCCGACGTGACAGTTTTGTGATAGTGTTCGCTAAATTCAATAATTTCTTTAGGCATGTTAATCTGATATAAAAGTTATTTCCAGATCTAACTTATTTGGAATATTTGGAGGAGGCGATATGAAATGGAAATGAATTTATAAAAGACGGCGACTAGATTTTTTCCTGTAGCCTGGTGTGTTGCTCTGAGTATTCTCAGTTATAGTATTCTCTGAATATTTTAAGTTATTGTATTCTCGGAATATTCTCAGTTATGGTATTCTCGGAATATTCTCAGTTAGAGTGTTCTCTGAGTACTTTAAGTTGCAGTATTCTCTGAATATTATCAGTTACAGTATTCTCTGAATATTTTAAGTTACAGTGTTCTCTGAATATTCTCAGTTACAGTATTCTCTGAATATTTTAGGTTAAAATATGACAATAAAATGTATCGTGAGAATTGTCTTCATAATTAATTAGAGCAACGAACACACATCCATCAAGAAGTCTGCAACCAGTTTTCATATGAGATTTTTTAACTTTATAATAATTATAAATGCTCGTCTCCAGTTTGGATCAAGCTTAGTGTAGTAATTCGTTTAAGACTCCATTCCTATCACAAATTGGTTTTCACCGAGAAAAGGGACCTTGAAATTTATACACGAAGTGTGTTCCCACAGACGATACCCTGTGCATAGGCCCGGTAAATTAAAAAGGAAGAGGAGGAGAATATCTTGAAAAAATAATGAAGAAAGAATGAAAACTAGAAAAAGTAAAGTGCACGGTCACGAAAGATAGAAGTCTTGAAGACCAATTTATAGCTGAAGTAACCCATAGCAGTATCTCCTATAAGGGTGACAGTCCCCTCGGCATGAAATAGTCATCCCTAACTAACCTGAACCGAGTGTCTACGCCATGTCCCCTCAACACTGTTGAGAGTACATCGTTTCATCGTCTCGCTCATCTTTAGAGTTGTTGCAAAGAACTTCCTATGCTCACAGAAGTTCTTTGACCTCACAAAGAGTTATGTAATGTTGAAGAAGAAATACGTTACTGAAATGCAAGCGTATTTGTGGGCGTGAGCTTTGGACAAATGATTTTATTGTCAATACATCCACCAGAAAAGTAGTCCTGGCATCTACCAGAGTAAAGCCGTAAGCACATACATTGGGACCCTCAGAAACGAATGTTTCGTCTTGAAATGACTCAGCTGGACTATTAGACTAAGTCTCTTTTTCGTCATCGATGTATTAATTTTAATTATATCTGTGACAGTTTTATTTGCTTACCTGCTTGTGAAAAAATTAAATTGTCATGAATGATGTGTTTTTTAAATGCTCGTTCACGAACATCATATAAACAATGAAAGTAATAAAGGGTTATAAACTTGGGTAATTGTCGGTTATCTATCACCCCTTTTAATTTATGGTATCCTTTTGATGCTAAGGTTAGGTTAAGTTAGGTTAGCTAATTAAAATATGATTCATTTTTATTATTTAATTACTTTTGTTTTAGGCCAAAATAATTCTCTGGGACCTTCCAAGAACTGAAGAGGAAGGTCCCAGAGATTCACCATGTAAATATGAGAAGTAAATTAATTGCAATCAAAATATACATAGATCAACAAGGATCCCTTCTCACACAAAAACTCCATTCATATTGTCTAGAACATCAATTCAAAATTCATGAAACAATAACATTTTTCACTTTTTCCCCTGAACAAGTGGTGTCAGATTACCCACAAGTACTTATACTTGGAAATCAATCAGATAATAATTGTAACTGAACCTTGTCGTGAAGGTGTTAAAAAGTTAAGTTAAGTTTGTTAAGTTTTGTTTATAACCACGGTTTTAGTGAAATAACTTTATTTGTGAATGATTCTTGTGCTTCAAAAAAAGTCATTCTTCAGTGTTATACTCAAGTTTTAAAATGTTATTTTAGTCGAGGAAAGCATCACGGTAACCAATCTCATAAAAAAGGCTGAGGATTTAAATTAAGAAACCATTTGAACAACGCAACCATTCGATATGAAAATACACTGGCATAATTCAGAGGCTAGAAATCATGCTTCTAGATCAATTACAAAAAGATAAATGCTCTTGCAGTATAATTGCACTTTTGAAATTATTCTTTTGTGAAAACCTGAGTATGTTGTTTGAAGGTATTACTTGCCCCCATTAGTTAACGTAACTTAATCTTCCCAATACTAATATTTCCCAATCCAACCTAAAATATCAAGTTTCTCCCCAAAAACTATCACAACATCGACAGTGCAGAGGCACCATAGTAATTTGGTTGTGCTTTGTAATTTTCCTCGTGGAAGAATTATTATAACATGCAAAGTTTGCATAAGCGAGAGCCGAAAGTATATGGTTGAAGATTAGGGGCATTTGAAAAATGAGCTCCACGAATGGCGCTTGGTGTTCCCTTGATATAGAATGTTCCCTTGAAGTCTGTCCTACATTTATAAATTATGGGATTAGATAAGTTTGTAAAATTCAATTTTCTTCAATGAAGTTTGCAAAAATTATTTATTGTTGCCTGTTGGGTAAAATTATGTAAACAAATTAATGAGAGGCTTATGTTTCTTCAATTTTCCCGTTACTTTTTGTAACATTGACAGTTACTATTTTCAAGTAAATTCTTTCTAACAGTGTGTGCTCCGTGTATTCTTATTTAGAACGAAGTATTTCAGTTCTTGATTTTTTCAATTCATTTTTAAAGCTTCAAAAAAAGACCTATACTGATTCTATTCTTCAAGCTGTAAAGTATGGGTGCCACTTCCCAGGTTAACGTCAAGAGTGCTCAATCTTAAGTGGCCATAAGATTAGTGGTGGTAATTCCTACTCCAACTAAAAAAGCTAGCTAAATTATTCTAACCTAGTATATTACCCGTACGAACCTCTTCTGATGAAATCGTTCACATGAGCTGAGAAATGAAATTAAGCAGTCATTCCTCCACATGGTCAGTTCCATCTGAGGCAGTTCGCTGAACACAATGGCCAATAAATAGAGCACATTGAGCATCTATGTGTAGCTTCAACTTGAAATACAACGCACTTGCCAATGTTTGATTCAGGAAGGAAAAAATTTTCACGCGCAAAATGGAAAAAAGTTCTAATTAGATTAGATAAGTTAGCTAAAAATTCTCATATCACAGGAAAGGTGTCTTATAAAAAGGAAGGAGGAAGGCATCATTTAGTATAGAGATTATGGGACAGCAGAATCTAAGCACAATATGTGTTGTTACGCAATTCCCTAAGCCCACTAAACAGCATGCTGAGAAAGAAGTTCATGAAACAAATTAAAGTTGAAGAAGAAATAAATTTATGCTGAAAAATAATCGAAACAAATAGCCCGTCACAAAACAACTTATTCTATTTCCACGCAGCGGATTACGATTATCGTATCTAGGGGAATTAGCACACCTGGGAGTGCTAATTCCCATAGATACGATAATTGTAACCCGCTGACGGTAAAAATTCACTCTCAAACTGACTACCTTAACTACATGAAGAAAAAATGGATAAACCCTTCAAGTCTCTTATTATTTGAAACCTAGGTCTCGAAATAGATTTCTTACTACTTGTTTCAAATTCTAAAATTCCATACCTCTTGATATTAGCGATGCCCCCACCTACTCGATTTTAAAAGTAAACTATAAACTCGGTTGCTCGCCAATAACTAAACAAATTAGAAAAATGTGTCGATGAAATAAGCTACGGAAGCAAGTTGAAAAACCGAAAGAAATATCGGTTTTAAATCTTTCATTATCGTGAATTATGACAAAATAAAGGTGCAACTAATACGCTATCGTTAAAAAGAGATATTTATGACGAAGAAAAAGCGTTTACTATGACATAAAACCAGATTTTCTCTCAGGTTGGTGATGGATACTTGTCTTGTATGCTCAAATAGTTCTAGGGTAGAAACATAAGTACACAAAGCTATTTTCTATATATTTCTGCAGAATTTGTTCATCTCACGATAGGTTATTATAAAGCATTGTTGCTTATTCAGCCAAGGATGGTAATTTTTCGACTATTCTATTTCTATTGATGACTTTTCTGTTTCTTTTGATGTTAGAGGAAACCAGCTGTTCTATTACACTGTAGCAATTTCCTGACTCATTGAGCACCTTTACATTTAATTTTCCAACCATTGGAATCAATTACATCATTGGCATTGTTGTGCAGGCTGCTATCATAAGAAAATTGCAGGGTCGACCAACTTAAGCTTACGACAACGTCGACTCGAAGTTCAGTGAGCGCTACAAAGGTGCACTCGCTCATGAAAATCATTTATGTGCATTTCTATTTGAAAATAAAAAAGACCCAACCATTTTCTCACCAGTGTCCCTCAAATATTTAAAATGAGTTCAAGCACGATTGCAACAAAAGCTCCTCGTAGAAAAGGCTTTAGAACCTCCAAATTTTTGCTGTACAGATGAAGGCACTCCACTGAAGTACATGGAGGGTTCAGTTCGAGCTCGATGGGTGCTTGTTGCGTATATTTGGCGCTCTGCTGCGCCGTTGATGGCACTTCCACATTGCGTGAGAGCGCCCCAGACTGTCTTCCGTTTCGGTTACCAATATTTGAAGATCGTTGCATTGTTTTCTGAGCTTTATTCTTGTAAAACAGAGGTCAGCGATGACCCTGGAGCAAACAAAGCGACCCTTGCCGGCATAATGACTGGAAATACAAGCGCAGTGAAGGAATCCTGTTTCGTTGAAGCGCAAGGAAAGGACGCCGGTTTACCAGATTGCTGAAGCTGCCTTATGGTTTTCCAATAATGGTGTCCGTGAGGCGAGGTTCAGATCAGCCAATCTAAGGGCGCCTCGCCAAGCTAATGCTCAGCTATTACGGCCACGACGAGAGACTTGAGAGCCTGCCAGTGTAGGAGACGAGCTCTGCCCCAGATTTGTATTATGTCATTCCTTGGAGCCTCGAGACACTTACAAATGGAGGAGCTTATTGCATCCCAGTCTGTTAATAGCAGCCTCAATGTTGCCTTGATTAGATCACAGATGATTCCCGAGCTCCTCTAATCAGTGTCGGTTCCATTCCGTCATTGACCCGTTAGCTTGATATAGAACTTTTCAAGATTGGGGTTTCAATTTAACGTTAAAGGAACTTGGCTCAAAACTGAGATGCACTAAATTGAACACAAATATGTTTCTGCGATGGAAAATCGTAAGCTCAAGAGATTAACACATTTAAGAAATCAAGTAAACATTGTAGGAACATAAAACGCTAAGCAGTTCAACCTACAAGATCCATAAACAAAGCAATAAATGTTTCAACACATTGGTGTGAAAATTACGTTCTTGTGAAATGTCCACCCTCCCATGAATGTTTGTGTCGTTCTCTTGTACAGTCTTGTTTTACTTGTCAGGAATGAAGACCGTGAAATACTTCGGAAACATTTTCAGGGAGACTGACTGGACTGTACAAACTTAAATAAAATGTTAAAGGAGACACTTAATTGGCTACCCTGTTGAGTCAAAAGAGAAAAAACGTTCAGAACTTGTATACTATTTGTAGTGGGCTGTATTCTTAAGTATGACAAAGTAGATTAAACGAGTAGTAGAATCCAAGTTCAAACCCACGGTAGCATTCCCTTGTATCTTGTCCTCCAGTGCCACGTCGGAACGCCCTTCATAGGTTCCATGAGGGGACTGGTGCCGACGTTCTCTCTCTCTCTCTCTAGTACCTTTATAATTCATGATAGGAGTTCTGACAGTGTCGCGTCCATTTACTCTGATGGAAGTTGAAGGTTGAATAAATTAATTGCTGGTTACCTTTCTTTTGGCCTTGGGAGACTGGTGGGGTGCAGGCGGCTTACAACAAGATCAGACCTTGTTACACTATTGGTGTAGCAACACGCAGTCTTTCGAATGTTGTTTAGGTGTATCGTCATATCTTCTATACTTATGAACCAATTATAACTTTAGACTTAGAATTTACGTCTGCTGAAAGACGTGATCAATAATTAACGTTTTCATAGAATATTGAGCAATAGAGAAGAAATACTTTGCATACGCTAACCAAATTTCGATGTCGTGTTTGTCAGTCCGATTGACACTAACACTTGAATTGATTTTCATGAATTGCTTAACACCCTTGAAAATACTCCGAAAGTGTACCATTGTGTATACCAGTCATGTACAAATTTAGAACAAATGAAAAATTTATTTATTTTTGACCGATTTAGAAGACACTCGGTAAGAAAGTTTTCCCTACCATTCCCTGATATCGAGACGGCTCATGCAGCCATGGAAAACACAAGTACTGAAACGCCCTCGACAACTTCCAGTAACGGGCGCTGCAAATCCAGCCTAAGTTGTGAAGGAAAGAAATAGACAAATGGTGTCATAACAAAAAAATCCCACGGGTGTCCAATGTGGGTCAAAGTTCGCATTTTCACCTCTCTTATCATGTGAAATGAAGCTGAATTAGTATTCACCTCTAGAACAAAATAATTTCTAATTGTCCGAACAGTCCATCAATAAATTGTATGAAGTAAACTGACAATGATTAGATACCTGTAGCATATCTGCGTAAATCCTATTTTCTTTCCCGAACATATATGTTGAAATTCTTTGTTGCATTGCGTTCAACGCAATCAGCAACGCCAATGAAGCGATAATGTAAAGCTTTTTTTTCTGGCAAAGCGTTGCATTCTTACGGACTACAAAGCGCTCCTGCGATCACATCGAGCGCGCACAATCCTCATTATTGAACCAATATTCCCTGTAATCTCCTCTGACGCCCCTCTCAGCATGAAGCGCTCATTAAAGCCTGGCCTGCGACGTACATTCCGGGCCCTAGCTGAGCAGTCACCGGCCTAAAGCCTGTGTATTGAGTTGGTGTCCTTCTAGTTAAGTGTTTTTCGCCCTCCGACTGTTTCAAACAGGCTTTCCTTCAGTTTCCGTTACGTGTGATCACAAATAAATCTAACGGGATTTGAGGAGCAGGGATTAGTTCGCTCTTTTTTCTAAAGCAGCTCAATGAGCTTTTTATGAGAGGTTTAGTTGCTAATATTGTATTGTAATTGATTCATAATCCTTTTTATTACTTCCAGCAATCGGTTAACGGCTGAGCCACGTGCTGCATAACGTAGATGGGTAATTTCTCATCCAGTTGAAATTTTTCGATCATTTTCTAAATTTTTATTTCCATTCATGGTAAAACAGGTTTGTATCTATTAGTCAAGTTCAATTTTACTAAAAAACTGTCATCTTTGATTTATTTAATTAAGGACGCAGGAGAGACAAAACACTGAATTAAATTTATAATGAGCCAATAATAATTACTAGACGGTCAGTAGCTTTCAAGTGCATATCACAGTTAGCAAAAGTTAAGAGCAGCTGTCCAAAAGTGAAAACTCCATCATACTCCTTTGGAATTTCATTTCTGGGAATGCATTTATTTTTTGGTGAAAAAAACACCTTCACTTATCGCTCTATATTGCCATCTCATTTTATTTTAAGAGACGAGTAATTTACAGCTTAATTTAAGCCTTAACCGTACAGGAAAGGGCGTGAAATGTGAGAAGATTGAGTAAAATGGTTACACATATACATTTTCCCACATGTGTTACCCATTTTTTACACTCCCAGAGGATCTTCTGGCTCTGAGAAATATGAATGTTAAATATTTTGAATTTACTGGGATGAACTCGTGACGAAAAAGCAAATAAATTTATGGTCGATATTGAATGTTAGATGCGAACTGACCAGGTAGATTCTCAGAAGGTACTCACAAGGACTTTTTGATAAATTTAAAAACATTGGCTATGCTAATCCTTGTAAACGTGAGTTACACTGAAGTACATTAGTTATGCTTAGTTATCCCTGAAGCTGGCAATTAAAATTTAGGGTTCGTTGCATAAACATTATGCAATGAAGCTAGCGAAACGTTCAGCTATCACTGTACTTAGTCAAGCTGGCCGATCCCCAGCCTTTCTAGAAAAATCCCCCTGCATCTTCGGCAGCCAGTTTACGAAGTACGTGTGTAAGCGTTTGATGAATATGGTCAATATTTTAAAGCCACCCACACTCCAAGAAAAGATAAATACCTAAAACTCGCTTTCTCGAGGGTATCTAAAATGCGTCAATGTCAATCCAATCATGACATTTTTAACATAACCCAAGAAGAAGCCTGCAGCATAGCGACAATTCACAGATCGATCAAAGACCTCGACTTAACCTTCTATGCACATGCCAGGCCGCATCTCCTAACTAATTGGATGAAAGAAGTTCGTTTGGAGAGGTGGAATACAGTTTTAAATTGTTTGAAGACCAACGTATCGACCATCAATTTTTTTCTGAACAAAACATTTTACTTTTGACAGGGGTTGTAACAGATGCAGCGATCACTAGATAGTTTCTGCACTGACGTTCAATCCATAATTACCCCGAAGAAATTAGCTTGTGCCATGACCCTCTGCGTGGGTTCGGTACCTTCTCCCCCCACAACGCAAAAGGGAATTTCCAAATCCTACTGCAACGTATTTCAAACTGAAATCATCCCATAGAGAAAAGCCAAGGCTTCAAATAAGAAGTTCATGTTCTAATAGTACTGGATTCTCGTCCACACGGGGAAGAAAACCGTTGACTTACTCAAGGGGCCCAGTGAGCGATTCTGGGAGAGACTATTGGCCTTCCAACTCGCTTGGCCTAAACCCATTAGATTACTAATTTTGATCACAAATTTAGGCGATAGCATATGCGAAGCCCCTCACCAGGATCACAGCCCATAGGTAGAACATGAAAATGGCTGTGAAATTTTTGGAAACGGCAGTTTTCTGAGCCGTGTCCAGCTTTCGATAACATGTCGAAACCGTCATCCAGGCAAATGGTGATTGTATCGAATAATACTTTTATTCGCCTTGTCTGCTTAATAAACTCATGAAATTTCAAAGTGTTGTGTTATGTTGTCTTTGAGCTATTAGGCATACAACTGAAAATTACACGAATTTATCTTCAAGACCTTATTTGCAATAATTTGTACGTACAATTTCCTTGTACGCTCGAGAAATAAGAATGATTGCAGAGCATAGATCGTACGTTGAGCTGCAGAAAATGATTTCTGTTATTTTCCATGAAATGCCTCATGAAATAACAGATTAATTTCGAAATAATATAAAATAATTGAACCAATCAACCTACGGCGGTGTTTCTCATTTTTATCCTCTCACAGCACATTCGAAATCTAAAAATAATGTAATGATGAAATCTACGTTATTATTTACATCCGTCAAACATAGGTTTTAAATTTTCTAATGGTTTGTTATTTTTCATCTACCAAAGGAATCCGATTTACTTTTATAATTATTTTAGTTGCTTCTCAGTTTTCCAAAAATATAGAATGAAGCTAGATATGTGGTGAACTTATTGACTCAGATCACTATCAAAGCGCCTTAAGCAACGTTTTTAAAAATTTACCTATCAAATTTTCGTGCGTTAATTGTGGAGTAACGCATCACGAAATCCTAATCAATTTAAATGCTTAACGATGAGGGAACTCAAGTAGTAGGGCAGAGAAAAATAAGAAACCTCGCATGTTATGATGTAGGGCTACTCTAAAAAAAATTACAATAAATATTGCTAATCTCGCCGAGCAAGTTAATTTTTCCCTTCTAGAGCATTCTTAGCGGTTTTTCTTAATGATTTACTCATCTCATCGGAAGCGGATCTTAGAGGTGTAAGTTCTAATTTACGAAATACAAATAATTCCGAAATTGTATTTGTTAATTTTTCTTCACACTTTCGAAACTACTTTCTGCACTCCTTCGGTTGCGTAAGGTTGTGAATTCAGAGAAAATTAGTCATAACTTTTCAGAATTGAAATAGTACAATTACTTTTGGGTTTGCTCTTTGTTTGGTAGAAAATTGATGCATAATGAAAGTTCCAAACTATACATAGTATTATTATTACATATACGTATATTAATTGGAGGGCAAATATACAGTGTCCTAACCCACAAATCAGGAGTCAAAACTGGGAGAGTGGCCAAAGTGATATTTTTACCTCCAAGCGGCGTAGATGTCTTTCAGGCAGAGTGGCCTAACAAGCAGCGCGTATACAGGGTGTTTCAAAAATACACGGCATAATTTCAGGTATGTATTTCCCACATGTAGACAATCAAAATAGTTCATTACAACATATGTCCGGAAATGCTTCATTTCCGAGTTATGGCCTTCA
>JACJUY010008446.1:0-30948 GCA_014220935.1 Platorchestia sp. MABIK | reverse complement strand
CGAGACTGACGTGCACCACACACGCGAGACTGACGTGCACCACACACGCGAGACTGACGTGCACCACACACGCGAGACTGACGTGCACCACACACGCGAGACGTGCACAACACACGCGAGACGGACCTGCGACGTGCAGGCGGCCCCCTGAGCCAGGTGTCGACGCGAGGGCCCACGTTGCGGTACATGACGGGCGTGTTGTTGCGGGCCGCCAGCGCGTGGATGCTGGCGATCTTCAGCTTCCTCTGCCCATATCCACCGCTACGTCAGCCTCTCATCCTAATTTGTGCTTTTTTTCTTGCATTACAGATCCACATTTATGACAAGGAGGCACATTTTCAACGTTGTCAAGAAGATTGTCCTCTCTTAAATAAGAGACAACTGAATTCTCACTGGAAATTACTTTTAAAACAACTGGCAATCAGCCATGGGGTACCACAAGGGTCCGTCATTGGGCCTCTCCTCTTTTAACACGTTCATTGCGATGAGTGTAACTGGAGTTCAGTGTTCAACTCAAACTTGAACTCGAAAGTTGTTTCTGTGTTCTGTGTAATTCTGTGTAGTTGTTCTGTGTAATTTTTCAGCAGTTTCGTTATGGCTCTTGCGATATAAGGCAATATTGAATTGAATGTTGTCAACGACTTTGATAATTTCATTGCAAAATTTAGTTAGTTGGAGACATTTAAGACGTTTCACATGAATGACATTGTGCTCGCAAATGGATAGTTTTCGATGTATTTAACTTTGAAGTTACACGAACATCGTATATAAAATTGAACGAACGGCACGTAAATAAGCTGAAGTACGGTATTGCATAACGATAGCTGAGGTTAGGTTAGGCGAAGGTCAATATTGATTTTAGGCCTTTCACAAAAATTAAAAATTCCGTTCCAAAGAATCACTAAAGGAACACATTTAAAAACGTTTTACATGAATGACATTCTGCTCGCTGATGCGTTATTTTCGAGTTACTCAACTTTGAAGTTTTAAGAACGTCGTATATAAAAGTGAAGGAACGGACACGTAAATATGCTGTAATACGGGATTAACGTACCGATGGGTGAGGTTAGGGTAGGTTATGTTTGGTTAGTTAAATAAACTAACCTAAAATAACATTAATCAACCTAAAATAGCTTACCTTAACTTACCCAAACCTAGGTTGTTAGTTTTCCGCCAAGAAGTGGGCGTGTCCCGCCAGAAAAGTGGGCGTCACCCAACAATGCGGCGACTAAGCAACCGACCATGAAATGTTTTTCCTATCTGAACGTAATTATTGTTATATCTCGAAAATAACGCATCAGCAAGCAGAATGTCATTCATGTAAAACGTTTTTAAATGTGTTCCTTAAGTGATTCTTTGGAACGGAATTTTTAATTTCCCTGAAAGGCCTAAAATCAATATTGACCTAGGTAAAGTTAGATTAGTTAAACTAATCTAAGTAAACCTAAAATAACTTAATTTAGCCATACCGACACCGACGGTTTTGTCCCGCCAAAATGACAGCGCATGTTCCGTATCCTCCATACACAGGAAGAGCCATATTGAAACTGCCGTTAGTGATATTCTTACCTGATCGTTATTTATGCTATACCTCGAAAACTAAGCATTTGCGAGAACAATGTCATTCACGTAAAACGTCCTAAATGTCTCCAATGCACTAAATTTTGCAATAAAATTATTAAAGTCGTTGACAACATTAAAGGTCAATATCGGGTTTAATGCGCTAACTGAAATTAAGGTCAATATCGGGTTTAATGCGATCACAGGAAATTAAAATTCCATTTCAAAGAATCAACAGAATACCATATTTAAAAACGTTTTTCATGAATGACATTCTGCTCGCTGATGCGTTATTTGCGAGTTATTCAACTTTGAAGTTATAGGAACGGCGCTCCTGAAATTGGTTTCCCGCGCGCAAGAGGAGAGCTTGTTCCAACAATGCCGGAGCGGGGGAAAAGTTTTGTTTCTGCAATTTATGGCGTAATTTAATATTTTCTAATCCCGCCGAGCCTGCAGAGCTTGAGCCCACTTCAAGGATGTTTTAGTTAATAACACAATAAAGTTTATCACCCAAAAATATTAGCGGGACTGGAATTATGAAGACTTGAATCGATATGCACTCGACATGTTTCAATTTGGCGGCGACCTTAGAGCATTAGCGAAACCGTAGGAGTGAATACCGTAGATTTAATATCAGAATATTGTTATACCGTAATACTTTTGGGTGGTAACCTTTATTGTGTTATTAACTAAAACTTTGTAGAAGTGGGTTCAGGCTCCGCGGGATTGGTAAATAATCAATTATGAAGTACCCAAACGTACTCTAACAGCTCGCGCTCAACCGTAAATTCACTGGAACTGCTGTGGAAAACGAAAATTTCAAAGTTGAATAACTCGAAAATAACGCATTAGCGAGCAGAACGTCATTCATGAAAAACGTTTTTAATTATGTCCCTTTAGTGATTCTTGGGGATCGAATTTTAATTTTCTGTGATCGCATTAAACCCGATATTGACCGAAATTAAGAACTCCGTTCCAAAGAATCACTAAAGGAACACATTTAAAAACGTTTTACATGAATGACATTCTCGAGTTATTCAACTTTGAAGTTATAAGAACTTAGTATATAAAAGTGAAGGAACGGACACGTAAATATGCTGTAATACGGTATTAACGTACCGATTAAGGCTAGGGTAGAGGTAGGTTATGGTAGGTTAGTTAAATAAACTAACCTAAAATAATATAAATCAACCTTAAATAGCTTACCTTAACCTAACCGGGGCTGTCATTTTCGCGCCAAGAAGTGGGCGTGTCCTGCCAGAAAAGTGGGCGTCACCCAACAATGCGGTGACAAAGCAACCGACCATATACTGTTATTCCTATCTGAACGTAATTAGTGTTATATCTCAAAAATAACTCATTAGCGAGCAGAATGTCATTCATGTAAAACGTTTTTAAATGTGTTCCTTCAGCGATTGTTTGGAACGGAATTCTTAATTTCCCTGAGCGCATTAAAACCCGATATTGACCCAGAATTTTTAGTTTCCCTGAGCGCATTAAACCCGATATTGACCACATTAAATTCAACATTGAGCGGAACAAGTAAGGAAGACGACGAAAGGACAAAGAAAAATAGCGAAGAAGGCATGGAAATAATGAAAACTGGGCATGAAACTCAAAAGCCCCAAAGGTCTATCTATAACTTAGGTAACCTAACAGTATCTCCCTGAAGGGCGTCAGTCCTCATAGCACAGGATAGACAAACCTACCCTATGCTTATAACAAATCCTATGCATCTTGAAGGATTTGAAGTTATTTTCGAATGAGCGAAGTTTATTACACCCGGTCAGCAACTTTTTCCGAATGCACGATTGAAAACTGTTGCGAATGTAACACTCGTTTACTTGGAAACAGTACTTCATTGATTAAAAAAGAACAAGCCAAACAGAACGTATAATGGAACGCCATATGTTATGGTTTTAAACCAACAAACTCCACGAGTTGAACAAATAGGAACTCATTGGGGAAAAATTAATGCTAATTAATGCGTAATACGTGCAGACGATTTTGATCTCACGTAAATGCATGCAACGAAACATGACATCACCGACGATGCAACCTCCACGCCTGTACACTACCGGCAACAGAACTACCCACACCATTGGCTCACTTCGTGAGGACCGTGACAGCACAAATGTAGAGTATCACCCTCGTGACGAACCTGACAGTTGTGTGCGCCACTCTATACTGTCGAAGATCATCAGATGGGGACAGCATTGATTATTTCTAGATCTGGTATTTCCAGGAGAATTCGACACTTTGACAGCCATTGGTTTAACTGAAGTTCAACATTCAACTCAAATTTAAAGTTAGTTGTAGTATGCATCATAACATTAGCAAACATAAACTGGATCGTGCCTTCATTAACATTCAAGTGAGTAGTAGTAGTAAAAATGGAGTTTGTGACTACTGGTCAGCCAGCAGAGTTATGAAAATCCCTTCCGTGGCCACCGGTGGCTCAAGTCACGTGGCGGACAAAGTGTTAAATACCGCACTAAGTCTCGACTCCTGAAATGTGGATGTCGGAAGTACAGAACTAATCGAAAATTTGGGTGAATTAAAAACCGGGTAACTTTTAAAGCCGCCGATTTGCTTTGTATTAATGATGACCGTTTATATCTTTTTAGGATTATATTGTCCAGGTCTTTATTGACGGATGAAGAACTGCACAATAGCAGAATGGCTTCAAAATGAAATGAATACCGCACGTTCAATAAAGAATTTCTTGAAGTTAGAGGCAAGAAAATTGTGCAGTTTAAAAATTATTTTTAGTTAATTCATGGGCATTATCACGAGGTATTTTAGCTAACTCTGCTAATTTTCGAGTAAATCATTTTCTGTACTTGTTTCTTGATGAACAATTTGCCACTGGAAGAACTGCCTGTCATATACCGTTTCCTAAATATATGAAAATCAACCAGTCAAATAGTCAACATTCTGGGATGTCAACTGTAGTAGACGTATTAATCAGTCAAACTACCAACGGTGCGAGATTCCGACTGTAATAGACTTGTATGATTCATTGTCACAGTATAGCGTTGACACGCTAGCCTGTTTTGGCGAAAGGTTTTCAATAAGTCGTCAGAAAAATACCTCAGTGACAACGCTTGTTGTCGATGCAGCGAGACTGCCAGCTACATTTCCCCGAAATAAATAAGAGGTATTGACAGCAAGAAGATGTGTCCCACTGATCTGTTAAGTCAGAGGTCGCGTCTCTCACCTGAAGATACTACATCCGTAAATAAATAAAAGACGTTGACAGCAAGAAAATAAAAGATTTTGACAGCAAGAAAAGAAAGCATATTGACAGCAAGAAAATAAAGCATTTTGACAGCAAGAAAATAAAAGACGTTGGCAGCAAGAAGCCTAGTCCTATTGATCTGTAGACTCAGAAGTCGCGTCTCACCTGATGATGCTACATCCCTTGAAAAATAAGAGGCATTGGCAGCAACAAAATAAGAGTTTAACAGCAAAAAGAAAAGTCCCACTGATCTGACAAGTCAGAGGTCGAGCCTCACCTCCAGAGCCTCGTTCCTGTATGCGAGCTGACTGAGGGCAGAGGCCTGAAACTCGTTAAGCTCCTTCTGCTGCTGCAGCCGCTGCTCTGCGCTGGCGGTTGCCGACAGCGCTGGCCGCAGTCGCTCCTCCCTCTTCAGGTCTTGCTCCAGCTTGCGTACTCGCGTCTGTGTCCTGAGAGTCCTGTGCTCATTAGTAACCGCGGTTGTTAACGGTTTGCTTGGCTAGGTTGTAAGTAGCAGAATTGGGAAATAGACTTTACTACTCGAATGCATTGTTTTCTTTCCTAATAAATGTGAGAAATGCAGTTGTACAATAGCATTTCACGTCCCGTAGTCGCTCCTCCCTCTTCAGGTCCTGCTCCAGCTTGTGCACTCTCGTCTGTGTCCTGTGCTCTTTAGTTGAGTGTGTGGTACGTGTGGGTTATCTGTCACCACTTTTAATTTGTGGTTTCCTTTTGATGCTAAGGTTACGTTAAGTTAGGTTAGTTTAATTAAATGATTTTAAATTTTTTTATTTTTAAATCTGTTTTGTTTCAGGCCAAAATGAATCTCGGGGATCTTCCAAGAACTGAAGAGGAAGCTGTCCTTTAGTAAACTCAAAAAAGTGGTGACTGATAACCCACAAGTACCAAGTGTATCTGACACATTCACCGCGGTTGTTAACGGGATAGCTTGGTTAGGTTGTAAGTTGCAGAATAGGGAAATCGATTTTACTGCTCAAAAACATTTTTATCCTTCCTAAGAAATATGAAAAATGCTGTTGCAAATAGCGTTTCACGTCGTATGGTGACAGTTGTTTTTTGAAAAGATCGTGAAACAGGCTAATAGCGCCCTAAAGGGCACCCTCCCCCCCATCCCCCAAATCAAGGCCCTGCATCGTCAATTGGTATTTTGCGAAGGTCTGGACAGGGACCACGAAGCCTCTGTAGCCACCCGTACCTACTGAACACCGAAGCGGCCAGCGATGACGAGAGCGAAAAGAAAAGTGACAGTGGGGGGACATGTGAAGAGAAGGCTCACTTATCCCAATACGCGAATGAGCAATTGACCTGTTGGGACACATTTGGCCCAATACGCGAGGAACGTGTTGATGTCTTGTTTCAGCCATACACCCGAAATTTCAAACAATGTAAGCCTGAATTGAACAAATTCGCATTTTTTTATCGCGATCCTGCAAAAAAAATACACAGCGCATTGCAAGTCGCTTTCTTTTGATATTCCTGAAGATAGAAAAACATGACGGATTGCATTTGATGGACCGGTATCGCCACCGAACACGTGATATCGAACATTTTTTATCCATTCTGCGATAAATTTTAATGTACTCCATTATGGAATGGGAACGGACATGGATTTGGAAATGGTTGAGTCCGACAATATCTAACCTTTTGGTCCATACCAATATCTAACCATTTGGTCCGTACTCCATGCTGCTGAGAAAGCACGCGCACTTTTCAAAATCTCATTCACAGGAGTAATATGATGATCACAGAAACCCATAGAAGTAAATCGCAAGGGGTGAAATTTTATTAAAGCATGGAAAACATTTTAAAATTTAGTATACGTAATTTAATTCTAATATCGTTAAGGACCAACTATGCTCTAACGAGCATAGTTCCTGGACTGGCGAATACGGATTGCGTCGTACGTAGTCGAAATCTGCAAATACGACAATTTTAAAGATATTCCATAATTACCCGGATTTCATTAAGCATACAAATCGTTCAGAAAATCGAATTATAAGTTGCAACGTTCGACAGCCTAATCTCCTTTTAATATTTCGAAGCACAACCTCCGGAACACAGCAGCGAGCCGTAGCTCCACTCCCACATTTCAGGACTTCATCGCCTATGATGATCGTGAAGTATTGGACAGGCTACTGGAGGCTTTTTTTTAGACGGCATCATCGTCTGTATTCACTTTTGCTTTTAAGTCAGGCCAGAGCACAGAGGCAGTGTTTTAGTCAGGCCTGAGAAAATGAGACCAACACGACGAAACATTCCGAGAAAGAAACACTATCCTTCAATTTGATCCTTATGCTACAGGCGCATTAGGGTCATCATTTGGAGGTGGTGAAGGTAGACAGTACCGGATCTCCAGCGGTGAACTGATGGGAAAAAATGCAGAATTTCCTAGATGTCCTATCAATTGAAGCATTTCAATGGTGTTACACGCTCGTTCATGGCCGTAGAAAGCAGGAAAATTCCACGTAATGAGGGGTGTCACAGAGAACGCCTTCTGAAGGAAATATTTTGAAGTTCGTACGGTACAAGTTCATTCTGTGGGGCTGAAGAAGAAATACGCTCATTTTGTTGTAATGTCGAAGTGAAATGATGATGATGTTGTTACTTCACGTGCGTAAATATGGTTATTACGAAGGTATTTCATGAACACATGCAATTTGTGACAGAAACCAACTCATTTAGATAAACAAGATGAAACTTATGAATCGCAGGAATCAGCAACAAACAACGACTAGCCGTACCAGGCTGTGTGGAGCTGTAGCACCGCTCAGTTATTTACGCAGTTTCATGTGACGCTCAGGAAGTCTAACATCGCTCAGTAGTCGCGTGTGAGCGAGAGTGAGACAAGGGAAGAGATGCCCTGTTCTGAAAAATCCCAAAAGAAAGAGTGAGTCAAGTACAGAAAGAGGACGATCGATGGAATTTGTGTGTCATGGCTCCATTGAATGGAGGGAATGCTTTTGGAGTGGTGGAGCGCAGGAGTAATGGATGTGGAGGTACACATTAATGAGAAAATGTAGCCGGCGTGATGTTCTTCCTTCCATAGGAATACTTCGATGATATTGATAGTGACAGACATGAGACTATATACGTTACGGTGGAGGAAAAGTTTAGTATTGTGAGGATACAATTAATGCCATGTGAGTGAAGAATGAGTCATTTTTTGAATCACTACAGTTAGCTCACACGAAATCATCAAAATAAAGCGGTACCACTCGGTTTGCTCAGGGCCACGAAACAGTCAGATTTCGGCCTTAGTTTGACTATGCTGGTCTCAAACTAAGGCTGAAATCTGACGGTTTCGCAGCGCTAGACAGACCGAGTGGTACCGCTGACTGTAGACGATTATGATGAAACGTTACCATTTGGTCTCCGCGTGACAGCGGCCTTAAACCTCATCCATGAATTCGAACATATCATTAGCCAGATGTGAGAAATTCCAGTTGCACCGACGTCATTTCGCGATTTTCGAAAAAGCCTATCAGAGGTCGTAAAGCCTGGAGCAAGTTCTTGGATTCTACAAAACAATAATGAAAAAACTTTGCTAAAAATGCATATCCTTCGGGGCAAAGCTGGGTGTTATCGCGATAAATTATCGCGATACTTTATCGCGATAACGATTTCGGGTTATCGGTTATCCGATAATTTTTTTCCCGAGTTATCGATTTATCGGTATCGCCGATACTTTTGGTTCCAAACTATCGATAATCGATAATTTCAGTTTTTCCCGCTGGGATTCGAAATGACGGGGCGGGACGAGTTCGGGACAATTACTATACGTGTCGTATGTACGTGTTATGGTGTAATAAGGTTGGCCTCTTTTGTGGCCTTTTTGATCAAAAGTGTGGCCTCATGTGGACTGGGACATCTGGCAACCAATATCGTTATCGCTAGTATCGGAATTTTGGATTTATCGATTTATCGGTTATCGATTATCGGCGATAAATTTTTCGCCAATTATCGATTATCGGTTATCGCCGATAAGGTTTTCGTTATCGATTTATCGGTTATCGCGATAACGTTTTTTCGTTATCGTGCCCACCACTGCTTCGGGGTGTCCAAGAGTGTGCCTCTGGCAGGCAGGTGGCCGAGCGCAAAACTTTGGCAGCAGAGCGCGTCCCCACCCCAAACTGTGGTTATTATCATTAATAATAATATTATTATTATTTAGTGTTTTAAGCGACTCTGTTTAACTATATCCATCGCGAAGAAAAACAGCAATGACGCAAGTACATTAATGGATAAGATAAGAAATTCTGCCGCATTAATAAATCAATCCTAAAACATCGTTTAGGCATCCCGTCATTAGCACAAATGGCTATACACGGCACTGTAGAGGAAACAAGGTGGAGTCATTTCTGTGGAGGAAAATACACCTCCTCTTGTTCGGCTAGCCAATAGAACGGCTTTGTTTCAAACAAACTTTATGACGTCAGCCTTGCGACATCTCGTTAAGCCAATAGCTGTGCCAGATTTGGGGCTAGCAGTGTTGCCACATACAATAAGAGCGCTGCTATTGGTTCGATGCCATGACGTCAGCATTGCCACACGGTCGACGAAAAAAACTGGTTTTACCCTACCATGTTTCTTCTACCGTGCTACACGGTGCGCAGAGTTACCTCTTGAGCTCGTCCGCCTGGTCCAGGGAATTTTTCTTGAGCTT
Source organism: Platorchestia sp. MABIK (assembly GCA_014220935.1). Taxonomy (NCBI): domain Eukaryota; kingdom Metazoa; phylum Arthropoda; class Malacostraca; order Amphipoda; family Talitridae; genus Platorchestia; species Platorchestia sp. MABIK. Next base: position 21,463 of record JACJUY010008446.1, on the reverse strand, counting down.
GAAGAACTCCTCCTGGACGTGCATGTATCGGTCCCTCAGCTCCTGGGGGTGCATCTTGCTCAGCGTCATCGCCTCGTCCGGACCACCTGTGGGCAGCCATCTTTGTTTCAGCCCTCGAAGGATGCTTTATTTAATTAAGCCTAATACATATCATCTTGTATCATACATTGGTTTTTCAAATCCTTATAACCAACACCAGGACGCAGTAACGGTTACCCCCGGTCAAAAGGATGTTTTATTCCAATTAAGCCTGATACACATCGTCTTGTATCATACATTGGTTTTTCAAATGCCTTGTAACTAACACCAGGACGCAGTGACGGTTACCCCCGGTCAAGCCGGTACCCATTTCCGACACCTGGGTGGAGTGGAGTAGTGGGGCTAAGTTTTTTTTCCCTTTTCCCAACGGGGAGAATCACCGGGCGGCACTGCTTGGATTTGAACTGCCGACACCTTCCCGTGTAAGGCGCATTCTTAACAACTGGGCCACGGTGACCAATTCGGTCTCAAACTGCGGTCATCCTTCAAAATTATGATGATCACTCTCAAATCAAGGCGATGACTACTATAACCCGAGAAGAAAATGGTTTAGAATGTTGGTGAATTTTGAAAATGAAGAATCTCTTTAGAATTTAATTGTTTTGAGTGTTACATGTTGAAGCAGTGGAATAGAAAACAATGTAAAATCCGATTATATATATAAAATACCAGGTATACCCTCAAAACGCTTAGGTTCTCATGCTTGCTCTTTTAAAAGGAACAGCAAACATATCGTGTCCTTGGTTCTCGTCTGACACTGGCTTCAGTCTTGAAACAGAAGGAATACAGCGTATTTATTACAGTTAGCAGTAACATTCAATATGCCAAATGACATTCTACTGTACCATCTAAAAGTGTTCGCCGGATTACTAATCAAAACAAGTATAATTAAGGAAATATAATGTTACTTGACTTACGGCTACTGCATCCGGTGACTGATAATGCGTACCACACGATGCGTACATGGAGAAATATACGAAACCATCATGAAGTAAACACTTTTCATCAAATAAATAGAAAACGCGTTTTAGTGAATCCAGTTAAGCTCAAGTGACTTATTCAATCAAATTTTGTTAAATGACTACAACAAGTTATTTTGGCTAAAAATATATTTTATATTCTCCGACTGCTCCAACGTTATTGAACGTTCATTAAATCAAAATATCAACGAAGAAAAACAATTCCATTATGAGTATTTATACTTCATTTCTTAAACAAATCACAATTTCACTTTTAACAGTTTAAATTGATGGCTTTTGTGAGCACTAAGTCACTAACTGGTGAATAGTTTAACGGACAATTTCAATGCTCAAAAAACGCAGTTTTAAAACGTTTGAACATGTCCCTGCTTCGTACAAAGCCATCAATACCATTAGAATTTAAAGGCTAACATTTTACTTAATCACGACGTGAGTTCCATCTTAGTAAAAGTAATTGAAATCTTGTGAATTTTAAAAAAGTGTTGACTTGTAAAAAAAGATTAAAAAAAAGGTGTGCGCAAGTACATACATAGGTGCAAGTTATAACATTGGAAATGAAATGATAAACTAAGCCCAGCGGTCTTTTCACTGCGATTTTGGGTATAAGTTGATAATAGTACGCTAAGACAAGTACTTCAACATCTTTATCTACTTAGTAGATATATGTTTACTCTAGTAAGCATCCTTTATACGAAAATGGAAGTAAAGAAGCCATGCATCCACAAGGGAGCGTCGTTATAACCTCTCTACTAACACATCGCGTATCTGGTTTTCGTTCGACACTAGATTCAGTCTCATAAAACAGAAGGAATGTAGTGTCTCTATTACAGATGAAATAACATTCAAAGAGCCAAATGGCATTCCACTGCACCATCTAAAGGTGCCCGCAGCATTACTGTATACGACAAGTATAATTACGAGGCATTACTGATAAAAACATGTATAATTAAGGAAATTAACTACATAGGCCAGAGGGAACTACAAATGAGTATTCATAAGTTTGTGCAATTGTTAACAAAGTACCGATGTGCAACTCAGGACTTAGGATAAATGCATTGTACACGAAAATGAGTGCAAAATACAAAAAATGAAGTAAATTTTATGAGACATGAGAAGAAAACTATTTTTCGACTCACATTACATCACGCTCATTTTTTAAATTTATTTTATCAGCAGTTTAGGTTCATGAAGCTTTAACACGGGGAGCTTGTTAAACTAAAATGACGTTAAAAGAAATGAAAATATCTAAAACACATTTATTATAGAGATGGCGTGATTTAATCGTTTACAGAAGCAGATAGATTGTTTTTTTTTGAGGATTTTTCTGACAAATTAGTTATGGACAAAAATTTGTGTGTAAGAAGCTATTTCTAAAAAACTTTCGTCACGAAAAACGGTAGGAGGAACTCCTACGTGAAGACACTTTTTTTATCTACTACTACAATTTAAAATCCCCAAATTCAAACTAGTCGAGATGAAAGTTGAAAAAAGCATTGGGAAAACAAGGATACGAAACGGTAATTCAATTCAGGGTTATCCCTGGGAACAATAAACATCTACGCTGAAAAAAATCTACAGAGCGAAAAATTTTATACCATACAATTGCAGATAAATGAAAATTAATAGTAATGCAAGTTACTAGCAAATATCAAATCAGCTATTTACTGATAAAAACTCAACCAAAAACAAACACAAATATTGATATGTTTAAGAAATAAAATGCTCGATGTACAGTGCACCGTAGGTCGTTTCAGAGACGTTTTCGGTTATCAGGAATGCCACACAAGGGATAGCGATATGCAGAGCAAATAAGTGACCCACCACCAAGACGACAGCGAGGGCAGATGAAAAACATCATTCTCTTGAGTACGATTCAATTGAAACTTGCAATGAAGTCTCACTACACCATATTTGGGACTGTATTTTGGGGTGTGTTTTATTGTATCTCACTGGTATAAAAACTACATAGTAAAGTTATGAAGCTGAACTAAAATATGAATTTATATATGACAAACATGGGTAGTCGAAAACACTCGACTTATAGCAAATGTTAGCTCAAAGCTTAGTAATACTGTTAACCATTTGAATTATGATCCTACTTCAATACGATCGTAGAATAAAATCAGCAAAACAACGTGTATGCTCATAACTGTTGATTAATTTGAATAGTATAAGCATTGAAGGTTTTTTTTGCTTTCCTGAACAGTATATGTTTCAGTGCAGCCCGAGTAAACTTATTTGAATATATATCTATCACCGTTTGTAAACATTTCTCTCGCATCAAGTATGCTAATATTTTAGCAAAAGACGGTGTGATATAATTTTCTGATAAAATCATTTCATGCCCGTTTTATTATTCAAAAGTTTTTTGAATATGATTGAAAAAAGGTTTTAAGAACTTTGTTAAATCGTTGAACGACAATGGTCGAAAATTTCAGGAAGGAAACGTGTTATCATTGTATGCATTAACTTAGAGCATATCTAGTTAGCTATCAAACTTCAACCCATGCTTCGGCATCCTCGTTCTTAGTTAAATATTCAGAGACGTTCTAAATGCGTTATGATAAAAACAATACCTGAAAATCGGGAGTGAATCCTGTCAACAGATTGCGGCTTAACCCTCTCAACAACATTTTTTTCATCTCCTTTCATTTTTAATTTTGTAGATAACCTTCCAGACGATTATTTGAAAAAAATCTGGTTCAATTTACGTCCGTCCCCAAATTTCCTCTCTCTCACTTCCTTCAGCCGTGAACAGAGCATGAAGTAAATACTTCTGTCTACTTTGGCACAAGTAAGCTCACTGACAATCGAGGCCCGAGGGTCAAAACTGTTGTCTCAAACGATGTTGGTTTCTATGGCAACCGATATGACAAAACCAAGATTTAACTTGAGTTTTTAATATTTACTGTTCATATGTGACAAAACTACTCATCAAATTTATTTCATGTCTTTGAAAAGCATAAAAAATAATTAGGTCACCAGAGAGAAGGCCTCACAGCAGTTGATAATCGAATATATTTTCATTGATTTCTCACTAAGTAAATATTGCTGAATTAAAAATTTTCAATGCGAGGAATCCAAAGAAAATCTAAATTTTCACGCTTTTCATTTAGTGTAAAAGCTCATTACAGCTAGAAAAGAAACTTTCAATGAAATTTTTAGCTCCTTTAATGTTTTTATGTTTCAGTTCGTGTTATGTACGTACGACAATCAAAATTCGAGTAATGATTCTCAACCACAGCTAGGTTGTTGTGCCCAGTAAATTTTTTTTCCAGCAAATAAATTACGAAAGTTATATTTTGCTGTGTCTTGTCTGCTTAGGTACATTACTTTCACAGAGGTTCTAATAGTTCAAATGTATAAACGTAGAAAATGTTCAGGATTTGAAAAATTGTACTAAATATTAATTCGTGGAAAAAATAGATACATTCCTAACAATTTTGTTGATTTTTGTTTTCAGAATGTTATCATGCAACTCGGCATATTTGCTCCGTTAGATTCCATGGAGCCTAACACCATATTTTAATATTATGGGGAATTATGATTCCACTAAATGTAATAACAATAAAAATATGTTTGTACTTTGTGCTAATTATGTAGAATGCTGCTGTTTAGTGCACTAAACTTAAGAGATTGAGAACGTTTTTTTTTCCTAAATAATGCTACTGCCAACTAAAATCTGGTCATTTTGATTTTACTCAAAGGATGTTATGCCAACTAGATTAGAACATTTACTTATCTTTTTGCATGTTTTTCTTAGTTTCCTGTTTGTTGCTCTTTTCAATTTGTCTGTAAAGCTACACTGATGTAGATTTTGCAAATGAATTCTTAGTTACTGTAATTTATGTGAAAGAAACAATACATGCATTTCAAATAAAATGCCCAAATTATATAGGGAGTTAATAATTCAATTTTGATCAAGAATTGTCTGATATTGTAAAATGTTTTTTGTTAATTAATCTTTTTTTGAATTGCATTTATACCAGTTTCCATAATGATGCCTGATGGTTCTCTGTTAAACAATGTCAGAGCATAACTATCCTTATAGATCTTTCTTGGCCATGTTTTCATATGCAAATATTTATTTTTTGATACTGGCACAAAGCTTTAACTTTTTGTTCTGTATGCAATTGTATTTTTAAAATATTTCTTTCTCAGTGTTGAAGTTTTTTTTATGGTAGCTCAACTTCTTTTCTGTTAATTATGAACTAGATTTATTTCTCTATTATGTAATCATTTAAGAGCAATTGGCTCTGCTGAACAGCTTTACTAAAAAATTCTGTGTGTTGTGTTTTCACAACATTATCTTTCTGCGTGTGAAATAATTTGGATTGTCTTTGGGGACTTCTTAAACACTTGTTGTTGTGTTGTCTTGTAAACCTAAAGGTAATCTTCTTCATATATAATCATTTGTTTGTTGAAAATTATTTAGGAGGATATTACATTGCATCTAAAAGCATTCCTAATCTATGAAAGCTCTGTAGCAGTATTTCCATAATGACATAACTATAACCTTGAGTGTGTTATGAGTGTTCATTTTTTGTAAATCCAAGATTTCTCTTTTAAAACTTTTGCAATGCTTTAACTCTTTATCACTGATCTTTATCACTTCATGTTTGCCATTTCTGAAGTTATACTTCATTATTTCTATGAGCCTATTTTTATTGTAAAAATCAGTAGTCTATGCTGTATTTTGCTAGGGGCACATACCTGACAAGCTTTTGGACTGTTACATTTGGTCAATATTGATTTTAATGTGCTCATGTAAATTAAAAATTTAGATCCAACAAATCACTATAAGAGCACATTTAAAAATGTTATTTCTACCTGGACGTTATTATTGTTATATAAAAATTACGCATTAGCAAGCAAAATGCCATTCATGTAAAACGTATTAAGATTTAAATGTGTTTTTTGACGGATTTTTGGAAACCAAATGTTTTAATTTCTGTGTGCGCATTATAATCAATATCAACCTTACACTGCAGCTAATTCATACCAAATGCAGGGACATAAGCCCTATACCAGTCAAGTTAAAAATCTCTAAAATAATACCATCCTATGGAATAACAACTTTTTTGTTTTTTGTAGAATTTGATCTAAGAAAGAACATATAAAAATGAACCCTGTGAAAGTTAGGATATAAGAAGTCTTTATGTTTTGAGGAAAATTTTTGTATTTGCTCAATGTTTTTCATCATAAATTTTTTTGTTTTAATTGATAATTTAAAACTGTGCCAATATGTGAATTTTGATGAGTTTTTTTCTTATGTAAACTAATTTAATAATATGCTATTTATTCATCTTCTTTTACCATCAGTTAACGACTTAACGTAAGCTATCTCAGCATCCCAAAAATGGGTGACAATGCCAAAAGTTGGTTGAACACTTTCACCACAAAAAAACAGATTACGCCTGAGTACAGTGTCAGGGCATCTGGTGAGTACATTTAGTTAGTTTATTTTATTAGTTCACTGTTTTAATTACTGATTGCAATTTTTTAGATGATGTTTTCTAATGATATTTGTTGCAGGCAAGGTGCAACACAATATATTTGATCAGAAATTGTGGTATTTTGTTTCTATTATGGTGAATTGTGGGTAATGGTAAATTTTTGTTCCATTTTTCTTGTGATGCATATGAAATTAAATAACTATATCTTAAAATTGGGATGGAAATTGGTAGTGAAATTTTCTGCAGACTATTGACTGATGTTCATTCTATTTTACCAGGACCTCATCATCGGCAAAGATTCTTGTGTGAGCTCCGTGTCTCCAGCTACCCATACACTGCCATTGGCAATTCTACGAGCAAAAAGCAAGCTGAAGCCAATGCTGCAAAAGATTTCATTCAGTTTCTCATCAGAAAAGGAGAAGCTAAGCCTGAAGAACTGCCTGGCGTTTTGGTATGTGACACACTGCTGGACATGCAAACAAAGTGTTCCAAAAATGATTCATAGATTACTAAAAATTGTTTCTAGAAACTGAGTAATTTTCATGTGTGATTCATTTATTGGTGAGGATAAAAATGCAGTACTTTTTTATTATTCAGAAAATGTTTTATTATTTTCAGCTACTGTGGTTAGTATTGTTGGCTAAAGTTTGTTGAAAGTTCAGTGAATTGTTGATTGCTGGAAGTTTCTGGAAGTTTGGTAGAGATTCAAATCGAAAGGGAGTAGTTGTGTCACATGCTATTCTGAGAAAATATACAGTTCATGCAGCAATCCAATTGGGTTGTGATTGGTTTATGTGGGGACAAATTCTTTATATTCAATAACACCTTTGGTGCAGTACATATATTCTAAGCTGCTGAAGCACTAGAAAACCTATGTTACTACTGCTTCTACTGTTACTACTACCACCACTCCTATTTTATCATGTGAACTTTGTACTGGTAGGATTGGCTATGTTGGCTACTTTTATTGTGGTTATGAGTTTTTATTGTAGTTATTTTCCCTTGCATTTGTTTGCTTGCAGTGAAATAAACTGCAGGCGTCTTATGAAGAGGGAATATTAATTTGGTTGCTACAGGTGCAGGCCAGTGAAATGAACTGGCTTGTGTATATTGTGACTCACAGTCTCTCAACTCAAATCTGTCTTTTGAGCCTATGTTGTTTTTGTCCTTTGAAATAATTAGGTGCCGTAATTATTTCCTTATTGGTAATTGCTTAACATAATTCAATTACTATAGATATGCGTTACATGGTAATTATGCAATGTGCTTGATTTTCTATTGATTTGAATTTCTCACCAGAAAATTGTATTGACCAATTTAACACTTTGACTGTGACTTGAGCCACCGGTGAAACACAGAGGCATTTTTCATTATGCTGCTGATCGTCTAATAGTCAAAAACTCAATTTTCATAAGTTCTCAATGAAAACTAAATGGAGGCACAATCCAGTTCATGTTTGCTACTCTGAACAGTATTTAAGACAATTGACTCTAAAGTTGAGTTGAATATTAAACTTCAGTTTTACCTGCTACAATCAAAGTGTTAAAATGTTTTTTGTTACTATCTGGAGTTTGTACATTAATTTCATGATGGTGGTTATTTTAGAGAAGTCCTGTGCTCTACTCATTAAGTTGCTGCGGCTGTGGGCTTTGGCTTCTCTATTGTATTTTGAAATATCTTCTCATATTGTAAAAGTATTTAAACACAGCATGCTATTGTGCAAGTATTGCAACTTTTTACCAGGTTTGAGTTTGATGTATTTATGTTGTGCGATTGAGGCAAATCAGTTGTCAAAAATTGGTGAACTTGCATAAAAAGATGAGGATGAAAATTCCACAGGTGTGCAGCTGCTTCTTGTCTATATAATTTTGGCTTTTCAACTCTGGAAGTGAGTAACTGATGGAAATTCATTTATGGGCAATATATGGAAAAAGCGCATTATCATTTCTTTTTGCACAAAGTTCAAGACTCAAACTAATATTATTTTTATACTGCAAGTGTGTTTGCGTAATATTATTATTCATCAAATTTATTTTGTTAGATTGCTTTGAAAATTGTATTTTCCACTCTGCATTATTGAAGCTAGAGTGGCGAGGGAGTTTTTGTGCACTTAAGATGAGAATTAAGATCTCAGTTTTACAATAACTTGAACATCTTAACCGAATAGCAACCACCTTCCTTTTTGAAAAACACTCACATCATTCTTACATTCAAAATGCTTTGATAAAAAGTCACACATTACTGGGTTTCATGAATGATAATGAATTACTGTAATATTTCGTTCAAGAACAAAACAATTTGATTGTGACAGGGTTAATTAACCCTTTAATACCCTAGAGGGCTAAACGGTTCTCTTTCAAAATTAGCTTCAATAGGTATATTGTATTTCTTTTCCAATGTGTTCCTAGAAATGCATTGCCAATTGGCAGTTTCTCCCTAATTTTGGTATCAGAGACAACCTGATGCCAGCGCCAGTGTGTTGACAGTGGTTGTGTTTATGGCAATATGAGTGTAAAAATGCTGACATTAAAGGGTTAAATTACACACACCTAATGTTTGATTACTGATCAGGCTCCACCACCCACTCCTGGAGATGGACCTCCCGGACCTGGACGCTCGTTCAGCATGGCTGCAGAGCCCATGGCCCCAGTCCCAGGCCTCAAGTGAGTCCAGTTGGAATAGCAGCAGACGTGGCCTTTGTTGCGGCCTTTGATTCCCCCAAATGTGTACACACACAACAAGGTGGTTTTCATGAGCACATTGCCAGGGAATCAGACTCATCTAAAATCAATATGGAGTGATCATTCTGGGTCTCATGAAAAATCAAACATGAGGCATCACTGAGGGAACCATTTTGTCATGAAAATCATCATGCATTCTAGCTAGGTTGTCGAAATGTTCTTTGAATGAATGACTGATCAAATTCAGTGTCTCTTATACCTGACTTGCTCCAAAAATGTATTTGTAACGTCAGCAGCAGCCTGATTGTCTCCTTCATCCAACCCTGCCAGACAGCTTCTGCTAGAGTCACATTCCATATTTCTGGGAATGCTGGGTTTACTATGTAGTGCATCATGCAAAACATGCTATGAAAGAAAAAACATATAATGGCTTCAATAATACTGACTGTGTATGCAGCAATTTTTGGGAAAAAATCATGGAAGTAATTGTCTGTGAAATGACTGCTTTCTAGTGTAAAACCAAATTTACTGGTGCTTGTGAAAAACACATCATTCTTACATTCTAAATGCTTTGATGAAAAGTTGCACATTACTGGGTTTCATGAATGATAATGTAAGGGAATTACTGTAACTGATGACGATCATGAATGTGACCATTTCTTCTCATCACCTGCTCTGCTGTCTGCCTATGACTCTGATGTCATGAAAGTAAGGAAACGACCTAAGGATGAGCCACTTGGCCTGGTCCTGTTTTCATGTCAATTCAAATCTGATATTTGACTCCAAATACTATTTAGTTTGCTGGTGCCCACAGAGAGGAAGGCAATGTGTACCTCCCTCGCCAAGAGGGCGCCGAAGGCCAGACCATCACCTACATGGACCGCATCAACGAGCGCAAGCTGGTCGAAGAGGCCGAGGATGTTGACCTCACTGCATCAATCCACGGCAACTGGACCCTCGAGAACGCCAAGTCTCGACTCAACATTTTCTTCCAGAAAAACAGGATGCGTGCTCCAGAGTTCAAGTATTCTGCGGTGGGGCCAGATCACTGCAGGTATTGATGGCCTTCCACTTAACGTTGGTAGGGTGCTGCCCGTGATGTTGGGTGCAGGGCTTCCTAGGGTGCTCAGTCAAGAGGCAGTGTACTGCGAGGGTGGCTATATTTTTAGATGTTGCAAGTAGGGTTAGGGTAAGATGTTGGAAGTGATCAGCACACAACATCTGAGTGGAATGTGCAGTCAAGTCACAATATTGACACTAATACAAATAGTGTATGTATTAATTGGTGGAGGAAACTGCATCAACTCTTAAGTAGAAGAGCTTTAGATGTCAGAGTGCCTGTTATACAAACTGAGTTTCTCGAACTGCTCTTTTTGAGCAGCAAGCTGGTGTGTGCGTACCACATTTAGAATACGTAGTCCTTTAATTTTGCATCAAAGTACGTAATCTTCAGAGAAATTTTCATCTCTGTTGAACAATGTATGTAAAATATGAAGCATGTGAATTAGATGAGTATGCATTTTATTGAACTATTTATCAACTGACGATAGTGGACCGACGTGACAGTGAGTATCGTTTTCCTGCAACATAAATAGTGTTGAGCAAGGAAAAGAGATCAATTTTCCTTGCTTGACACAATTTATCTCTCGCAATGACGACCCGAGATGGAGTGGTGAGGTGAACACGGAGCAGCTGCAGGGGAGAACACGGCTGCAAAACACCTAAAATTTCCGCACCATCAGCAGGCGAGGAGGATTGACAGATCCTGTCTTGTTGACAGTCTCTGGAAAACATCTTAGTCCTGGTCATCTGTACCAGATGATATCCTACCATTACTCATAAACCCGTTCGTAATGATCGTCTGTTCAAATATACTCTCAATGAATCCACACAAGAATTGTATGAAAATGGGTTATATTCCAAATGAATAGCATGATTCATGAAGTGTCCCTAAATATATACATACTGTCTGTAAGAACAAGTTACCAGTTGTTAGTCACAGCATCTGAAAAACAATTTAGGAACTTGAGTAATTAAATCAAGTAATAAATTTTTAGCCGAGTAATTTCAACAACCATCTCGAGCAAAAATTTTTGGCTCTTAAATTTGAGCAACTATATCGAGCAAAAATTTTTGCATATTAATCTGAGCCATTGAATTGAGCAAAAATTTTGTCTCCCAGAAATTTGAGCAATTATATCGAGCAAAATATTTGGCGAGAGTGGGTTAAAGAATATCAGGTCTGTCTTACTGCTAGAAACAGACAAAGACTGTCGATCCTTCTTGCCTGCTGGTGTTTCCAAGTGACGTAAGAAGGCGCAACTGGAGCAACAGTTGTGCCAGCTTGTGCTGCGTCCAGCTACTGTAGAAAGTTCCAGATTTGCTTGTGAGGATGCTCGTGGTGGCCTGAAAATCATTTCTCTTGGTCCTATACTATTTTTTTTGTCTTCACCTTTGGTGATTACTTTTAGGAATGAATCTGGTTTATCTGTAGGAATTGTTCATTGAGAAAAACCTGAAAGTGTCCAGTATATTCATCATGTTGAACAAACTGTGAATGTTCAAACATAGATCTTTGCAGTTTACCGGTAGTAAACTGCAACATATTCATCCTGATGAACAAATTGTAAATGTCCTAAGATGGGGCCTAGCAGTTTACTGGTAGCAAACTCGCATACTTTTAATCAATTCAAACATCTTCTAGCAGATGAAGGTGTACTTACGTTGTCTTGAAATCAACTATGCTGTTTGAAAATCTAATGGCTTGGTCGAAGTTCTATGTTAGTACTTCCTCGAAGCAGCAAACTTTGAAGAGACCAAGGAAATGATTTTCAGGACCCGCTGCCCCTCGTGAGCTACTCGAGCTGCCTATACAAGTCCCAGACGCGCCACGCACGCTCTCAATTTCCAGTAAAATTCCAGTACGTGTTAAAACCCCCTCAGGGGGATACAACTATTGTATCTATGGGAATTGGCGCTCCCAGAAGGACTATGTGAGGGCCCGAGCTAAAGGTTAGGCAGGCTTTGTTTTTTGTTGCAGTAGAATAGGATTTTGTTTTNCCATACTAAATGGTGCCTTCCTCCTTCCTCTCTTTGGATCGCATTTGTTGCTGCGGGTAGGGAGGCTAAAACTAAAGACAAACAAAACTACGTGTTAAAACTCGGTGCCCTCATTAGGTTGAAAACAAAATTTAACTGATAATTGAAAATCGAATGAAAATGTTAAACACAATTGTACACCTCACCCAATTGTATAAAAATGAAAATATTAATACCTCGCCCAATTTAATTAAAAGACCAATTTATTTAATTAAAATAAAAATGGTAATACCTCCCTCAATCGAATAAAAATGTTAAAACCTCCCCAATCGAACAAAAATGGTAAAGACAATAGCATGTGCCACGGTGGAAGAGGAGTGTGAAGGTAGAGCTAGAGTGCAGCGTGAGGGCTTGTGTTGCGCAGCTGCTGCATGTGGCGCCATTGAGCCAGCCGTGTTCTCCCCCCAGCTGCTCCACCTCCCTGGTCCGGCCAACGCTCCTCTGCTCACAGGCTCGAGCTGCTGCTCTCCTGTCACCAGGTGCGTGTTGTGGCGCCTTGTAGTTTTGAACTGCGAGACCTGTGGCGCGATATACTATGAATTATTGAAGTGCTGGCAAATCTGTGTTAATGCTACTTACTTCTTGTGCCACCTCTTTTTGGGGCTTCTTGGGTGCGTCCCTTCTCTTTACTCTCAAATGTGAGGTCCTGAGCCGAGAGTTGTGTGGGCCTTCTTTTTGTTGAAATAAAAATATTTTTTGTTTTGTTAAGGACCATCTTTTTTCGGTTCATTGCTGTCCTGTTTTTCAGCACCTTTGACTTTCTTTTTCAAGTTTTATCATGTTTTATAACCTTCCTTCGTAATTTAAAGTTCTTATCTCACTGTTTCTATGTGCTCGGGATCCCTTGCAGGAACACCCTTTGTGCATAGATTCCACGTTCCCTTAGCTCCATACTAAATGGTGCCTTCATCCTTCTTCTCTTTGAACATCTTAGTTGTGGTAAAGGGAGGCTAGGACTAATTTTATAATCAATCAATCATTTCTCTTTACTTCCTTTCGATTATACCCGGATGTCTCTAGTAGGAATTAAATGAGAGTAAGTACTAAGACTGCTAAGTTTGAGACTGCTAAGTATGTGTGCTAATAAAATTCGCCCAGTGTTTGCCTCCTGCTGTTCTTGAACTGAGGAAGAGTTTTACAAAGAATGAGATGCATGTTGGTGTAGTTATGGAGAATTCAATCTGAGGATTAATTGTGAAATTCAAGGAATAAGATTGGTTCATGAGAATTTTTGAATACATGGTAAGTTCTTTTTTTTGCTTTCTATTCCAACTTCCCTGATTTTCATTTTACACTATATCATCAAAGTTCCGTGTAAACAACACTATTTTCAACATCACTTGCTGTCTGCATTCAATCAAAGCGTTGATGCCACCAACACAACTTGTGAGGCATGCGCAGTTGGGAGCTGGTTTGCTGTGCTCTTACTGCTATTTTTCTAATGCTCTTTTCACTTCAGGAGCTTCGTAGCAGAGATGAGCTTCTACGTGAACAGCCTCGGACGCCGTAAGTTTACACAACAGTCACTCTCTCTCTCTCTCTCTTTCTTTTGTACCACTTGTTGCACCTGCACGCTATTTTTTACTTCATTACCGTTATATTTTACTTCATTACCGTCATATTTTACTTCATTAGTGTTAGATTTTACTTCATTACCATAAGATTTTACTTCATTACCGTTATATTTTACTTCATTACTGTTATCTTTTACTTCATTATCGTTATATTTTACTTCATTACCGTTATATTTTACTTCATTACTGTTATCTTTGTACTTCATTATGGTTATATTTTACTTCATTACCAATGTTTTTCATTACTTTCATTACCATTGCCTTTTAACTCATAACTGAAGCTTTAATAGGTAAAAGTATTGACTTGTGAGGCTTCATTTTTCTATATTTCAAGAAAACAAAATCACACATTACAGATACAGAAAATAATAGCTGCATAATTAAGAGCTAGTGCTGTGCAAGTAACTCTAATGTACACCACATTCCTGCAGAGATCTACGCCCGTGAGACAGGCTCCAACAAACACCAGGCGAGCAAGAGCTGCGCGTTGTCTCTGGTACGCCAGCTGTACCACCTGAACGTGATAGAAGCGTTCACTGGCGCTGCCAAGCAAAAGAAGGATGGAGATGACGTCAAGCCGTACCCTGTCAATCTCAGCCCTGAGTTGCGACAGCAGGTCGAAGAGACTCTAGAGCTTTGCGACGTGAAACCCGTCTCTGTTGTGAGTTCTAACTCTTGCGCGAGGTTTTTGTGGCATTTTGATGTTAGTGTGCTGTTGAAGAACAATTGGTGGCTTTGTGTTGATTGAAGTTTTTTTTTTTTTTGTAATGAAGATTGATGATATTTTAGAAAATTCATGAAGTGGCATTTTTCTCAATGCTAGGTATGATTGGCACTTACTGCAAGCATTTACAGAGGAAATTAAAAAAAACAGTGCGCTCGTTCATGTGCTGCACTGATGCAAAAACAAACAAACTGCGTTGTACAACCTCTCCTTTACCTCACTGGAGGACAGTTATGGTATCTGTGGGCATTAGTGCTCCTAGGGGGAAGATGTGAGGTCACAAGCTGAGTAACGAAGCACGTTGTGTTGCAGCACCTGCCCCTGCCCGAGGACGGGTCTGGAGTGTCCCTGATCAACACTGTGCAGCTGGCGGCCTACGAGGAGTCTGCCGCAGCTCAGCAGGGAGGCATCGTGTCCTGGTGCCCTCCGCAGCAAAACTGGAACCCTTGGCTCAACTGCAACATTGACGAGGGACCTCTTGCTGATGTGAGATGATGCTGCCTGCAAGACTGTAATCTCTGCTTTAGTGAGATGATGTTGCCTGCAAGGTTGTAATCCCTGCCTTAGTGAGATGATGTTGCCTGCAAGACTGTAATCCCTGCCTTAGTGAGATGATGTTGCCTGCAAGACTGTAATCTCTGCCTTAGTGAGATGATGTTGCCTCTCTTGGCCTGCTAGGTCATCACTGGCTTAGAGCACTCGTGTCTAGAATTGTAGCTAAAATTCATTAAGATCAATGCTTTGCTGGGGTTAAAAAAGTTTAATCTAACTTATCTAATCTGATCTTCATCAATACCTTTGTTTCATATTAATTTATTAGAAGTAATTGTTTTGTAGTTTTTTTTTAAATTTGCGCCATCTTCCTTGCCTCACAGGAAGACAGGTATTGTATCTGTAGGGATTGGCGCTCCTAGGGGAAAATGTTAGATCTCAAGCTGAGGAATAGAAAGGTCTTCATTTTCTTGAAATATGGATTTTTTTTGCAGCCGTAAAATGTAGGTTCAGCTGATATTATTAGTTTTGGACTTTGTATTTTGTAGATGTCAGCTTATAGCAAATGCTGACTCTCTACACACGATTTACTAGACTAACTTCACTTCCGTGATAACGACAAACTTCCGCTAAGTGATAATGACACAATCCACGCCTCAGGAAATGTGAGGGCCCGAGCTGAGAGTTAGGTGGGCCTTCTTTTTGTTGAAAGGAAATGTTTTTTGTTAGGTAAAAGACCACCTTTTCTCGGTTCACTGCTGTCCTGTTTTTCAGCATTTACTACTTTCTTCTTCAACTTGTATCTGTTACTGTTTTTATGCACCTCCTGAATAGATTCCACGTTCCCTTACCTCCATAGTAAATGATGCCTTTCTCTCTTTGGAAAGCTTTATTTTAACGTATAGGGAGCTTTAACATCTAATCTAAACTAACTCTTTGTACATGATTTACTCAACAAACTGCTCTTCAGTGATAACGACAAACATCAGCGCTAATGACACAACGCATCCCCAGGCAAGCCTGGACGACCTGAGCGAGGCACTGATGTCAGAACACCAGCAGCGCCTGCAGACGGACGAGCGCCTGCAGCAGCACCTGCAGGGGCGGCAGGAGCTGCCTGTGTGGGCCAAGCAGCACCAGATACTGGAGGCCATCAGGGATAACCCGGTCACAATCATACGTGGCAACACCGGCTGTGGCAAGACCACTCAGGTACGGCGGGTGTTCTCTTGGTGCGGTGGTGTAGGTGTTTGTGTAGCATCTCCTGCTGTGTGAACTGTTAATCTCCTAGTATGTAAACTGTCGGTCTCCAGCTACGTAAACTGTCCTTGACCTGAATTACCCCTGCTGCTGTGTATCAATGCTTCGTTGTAGAATTTAATTACTCGAGCAAGGTGCGTTAGTATACTTAATAGAATAGGTAGGCTGAAATGGCTAAAAGATGACACTAGGATTTGTATGGTATGTTGAATAAAACAAGAGTAATGAAAAGCACAAGTTTACGTTGGAAGTAGTCACTACAACACAACATTGGAATCATGAATGGTGTTGTAGTACTTGCTTTAGTTGCTTGTGATGACGCGTTCAACTTGGAATAAAAATATTCTTGATATTTCAAACTGTGTACAATTTGTCGTCATGTGAATGTGTATACGTTTGATTAAGGTAGAAGTGTTGCCAGATGAACACAGTCATGTATGGATCCATCTACAGAAGTGAATCCTTCTAGAGAAGAATCCACATATATGGTGTGGATGCTTCTAGAGAAGTGTGTGCTTGTGTCACGTCTCTGTATGACTGCTGAATTGCTGACATATATTGATGTATGAAAGTTGAATTGCTCGCATTACGAATTGATGTATAGACGCTGAATTGCGTGCATCCTCGTCCTGAATTTTTCATGCTTAAATCATGAAAAATTTGGTAGGTGTGCCAGTATATCCTGGACGACTGCATCCAGTCCAGCTCGGGTGCGTACTGCAACATCATCGTGACGCAGCCGCGTCGTATTTCCGCTGTGTCCGTCGCCGACCGCGTTGCTTCCGAGCGGGGAGAGGAGCTCGGCCAGACCGTCGGCTACTCCGTCAGGTGAGCGAGCTCCTGGATCCTCTGTTTTGCTGTGGTATTATGATCCAATGATGTTTTGGTCTAACTTGGTCTAATGGTGTTATAGTCTAACTTGGTAGTCTAGAAACGAGGCTAACCTACTTCTTGGATGTATATCTTGGTAGTCTATCCATTATCCCAAGGTGGGGTGGGAGCTGCGGTAGAAGAAACAAGGTAGGGTCAAACCAGTATTTTTTTCGTTGATCTGTGGCAATGCTAACGTCATGGCAACGAACCAATAGCAGCGCTCATATTGCATCTGACAACACTGCAAGCCCCACTATTGGCTTAACGACATGTCGCCATAGTGACGTCATTTGGTATGAAATGAAGCCGTTCTATTGGCTAACCGAAGAAGAGGAGGTGTATTTTCCCCCCATAGAAATTACTCGACCTTGTTACCTCAACCGTGGTGGGAGCTCTGTTATTGGTGTATGGGTTTTTGTATTCTGGGTAGTAACCTGATCACTTGTTATGGGTGCGTAGTCTTGGAGTGTGTCAAAAGGAAGGGAATCAGAAGCGCCTATTCCTTCAGAACTTCTTAGTGAGTGCCTACCTGATCGAGGAGAAAGATACCAGCATACATAGACCTGTTTCTTCTTTTCTAACCGTTTCTTCCTTCTCTCACACTTTCTACCTCCAACTACAGCTTTACCACACATGTGTGTACTTTGGCGATGCCCTGGAGATACAATGGAGTTCACTTGTCTTCGGCCGTGCAGGTTTGAGAGCGCGCTGCCTCGTCCGTACGGCAGCGTGCTGTTCTGCACGGTGGGGGTGCTGCTGCGGCGGCTGGAGGGCGGCCTGAGGGGCGTCTCGCACGTCATAGTCGACGAGATCCACGAGCGGGACATCAACACCGACTTTGTGCTCATCGTGCTCAGGGACATGGTGCGTTTGGTTCTTGGAATTAGCCCAAGTTTGGTTTTTGGAATAGAATCGAAATTGTTGTTTTAGGAATGGCCTCCAGATCGGGTTTTTGGAATTGAGTCGAGGTTTGATTTTTGGAGTGGAATTGAAGTTATCGTTTTTGGAATAACCTCATTATTTGGTTTTTGAAATGATCTTAGGCTTTTTTTGTGTCTGTACTGAACATTATTACTTTTTCTGAAGATGTAGAAAACATTCTTCTTGAATTTGGGAGACCTTCATTATATCGCTTGAACTACTCTGGTATTAGTAAACCTATGTTACTACTATTATTGTTTGTGTGTATGTGTTCTTGTATTTTTTTCTTTTAGTTATTTAGAACATGATACCGTGAGTTATCTCACGCTCAGTTGTGTCACGCTCAGCTGTGTCACGCTCAGTTGCATCACGCTCAGTTGTGTGAGGCGGCTCATTGTCTTGCATGTGAGGGCAGGTGCGAGCTTTCCCAGACCTGCGCGTGGTGCTCATGTCTGCCACGATCGACATCTCGCTCTTCCACCAATACTTTGGCGATCCCGTGGTCGTAGAAGTTGAGGGAAGAGCTTTCCCTGTCAAAGAGTTCTTCTTGGAAGACTTCATTGAGATGACGGGCTTTGTTCCCACCCAACAGACTGGGAAAAATTCCAAATCCAAGGTGAGTTTCATGTACTCATTGCTTATTTCAGGGCATGTTTTACGTGCATTGTCACGGTGATGCAAAGTTCTTATAGTGTACAATCTATAATTCCTTTTGTGGAGAGATGAGAGGTAGATAAAGTTAAGATTAAAACTCTAAACAACATTAATGTTATTTATGTGATATCATGGGTTCTTAACATAAAGACTATTTTTTTCTGTCGCCTTCTTCAAGTTTTGAGCTGTTTTGGTTGTGGCAGTTGAAGGTTCTAAACCCTGTTCATACAATTTATTTGATATAATGGAAAGGTAACATAATGGCTCTTTTTTCTGTCACCTTGTTTAAGTTTTAAGGTTGTTTATGGCAGTTGAAGTTAAACTCCGATTCACTTTTTCTGCTTGTTGTAAAGCATTGCTTCTGATGATGAATTTGACTCAGGACAAAGACGAGGACGTCCCAGAGGAGCCTGCAGAGAACCTCAACCTGGTGGTGTCGGAGGAGTACAGTCCCGCCACCAGAGCAAGCCTTGCCAGTCTCAACGAAAGGTTCATCAACTTTGAGGTAAAAACTTCATATTTGTGCCCCGTTTCTTTGCTAGGGGCCGTATTTAAGCAGGTATTCACAAGACCAGTTGAAACTGCTCCATTTTGTGTTGCTAGAGAATGAAGTAAAGGCCGGTATTAGTAACTATGTAGTCTACATGGCCCATCAGAAATGACAGGATTCGATATTTTCCTTCGAAAAATCCTTCAGATGTGGATGACAAACAAATATATCCATCTTGATAGTTAACCGCGGTTAAAATATTCATGTATTTGTGCACTGGTGAAACTCGTATCACAGATACGGTCATTAAGCGTCCTTCAAATCAAGTCAAAGAAGCTGTTACATAAAAGGAGGGCACCAATTAAGTATAAAAATAAATAAACAAACGCACAAAAGGTATTTTTAGGTGAGATTGCTAGTATAAATATGTACAGCGCTTGGATGGGGCAGTGCTGAATGTAAAGAGAGGACTATGATGGGAAAACTCAGCAAGGCACCTTACGACAAAAAATGTTCGAAGGGAAACTTGAATTTCATTGGCCATTTTTTTCATGATTTTTAGAAAAGTGACTTTTTTTGGGGTGCAATTTCTTTTAGAAGCGTTTTTCATTTTTTAGATCAGTATGAAGTTTTTTCAATAATTTTCGAGCTTGAAAAATTATTATCCCATAAAATTTTTCATTCTGATGACGAACTGACGAAGTTGTGACTGATTTTCATGTTTTGCAGGTGATAGAGAAAATCTTGGTGTACATCCGGTCACTGAACATACCGGGAGCTGTGCTCATCTTCCTGCCGGGCTGGAACGTGATCTTCTCGATGATGCGGCACCTCTCGCAGTGCCCGTCTCTCGGTGGGTAGCACGGTAGAGAAAACAGGGTAGGGTCATTTTTGTCGGGGGAAATACACCTCCTCTTGTTCGGCTACCCAATAGAACAGCTTTATTTCAAACAAACTTTAATATGACGTCACCATTGCAACATGTCGTTAGGCCAATAGCGGTGCAACATTTAGGACTAGCACCGTTGCCAGATGTAATATGAGCGTTGCTATTGGCTCGTTGTCATGACGTCACCATTGCGACACGGTTGACAAAAAAAGACTGGTTTGACCCTACTATGTTTTTTCTACCGTAGTGGGTAGTCCAGTAGCAAAATGAAGGTATTCTGATGAATGCAGTTTATTTATTCCAGCTCCTCAATAATGCTTTTTGCTCCATCTACATGCATCAACTTCAAATTGTCAAAAACATATTTATGTTGTGTGGGTCTGTCTTGTTTAGCCATGATGTAGCTAAGGAATTCATTTGAGTTGTCTTCTCTCTCATCTCAATGGAAAGTTAGCATTCAAACTGATGATAAAATAAAGCATTTTCAATGAAAGTGATGAATTTTCTCCAATTTTTAGTTTCAAAATATTTGGAAACAGTGGAAGTAATATTCCCGTGTGAAGTGCGCCGAATCTCTAGACAACACTGGATAATTTGGTCGTGAACGATGTCTTAAATTCCAAAACCTTCTGATGCCTTCATTGCCAATACTTGGCAGCGGGTTGTAGGCTAAATTTTGGTGTAGTGTTTGTGTTGCACAGGAGGCAGAAGTTTAGTGTGGTGTTTGTGTTGCACAGGAGGCAGAAGTTTAGTGTGGTGTTTGTGTTGCACAGGAGGCAGAAGTTTAGTGTGGTGTTTGTGTTGCACAGGAGGCAGAAGTTTAGTGTGGTGTTTGTGTTGCACAGGAGGCACAAGTTTAGTGTGGTGTTTTTGTTGCACAGGAGGAGGCAAGTACTGCTTCCTGCCCCTGCACTCCCAGCTGCCCCGAGAGGACCAGCGAATGGTCTTCGAGCCCGTGCCTGAGGGAGTCACCAAGGTGAGTTCTCGGGTCCCAATTTTAGATAATAAATCGGTGTTTTTACCCTTTTCATTCTACTGAATAGGTTCCTTACCAATAGTTTAACTTTTCTTTCATTGTTCTTTTTTATCATAATTGACTCTCATCGTTGATGATGTTTTCTTTGATTGCTGCTTTGCCCAATCTTTTGGCGGCCTACGGGTTCGCTCGTGAGTTTTATCGCTAAATTATTCACCAACCCCCTCTCAGGGGGATACAACTGTTGTATCTATGGGAATTAGCGCTCCCAGGGGGACTGTGTGAGGGCCCGAGCAAAGGGTTAGGTAGGCTTCCTTTTTGTTGGAATAGAATAGGTTTTTGTTCTGTTACGGAC
>JACJUY010008445.1:24799-38032 GCA_014220935.1 Platorchestia sp. MABIK | reverse complement strand
CTATACACAGGGTAGCAATACCTTAGTAACGCTCTCTATACACAGGGTAGCAATACCTTAGTAACACTCTCTATACACAGGGTAGCAATACCTTAGTAACGCTCTCTATACACAGGGTAGCAACAATACATCACTCACAAGGTAGGGAATTTGGCGTGCACACAGTCCCCTGAATTTTCCATGCACATGGATGGCTTCAGTGCTCTCTTGTTAGCTTCCCAGAAATATTTTTTGCTGTCCGAAACGCTGACAGAACTCGGCTGGAATGCGAAAATTAAAGTTCCACAGCAGATTACCATACTACAATCAATTAAAAGGCATTGAAGCTTTACTGCCACACAAATAGCTGATCTGATCTACGCACAATCATAATTTTATTTAACGTAGACTTTATATATTTTCTATAGCACTTGCTTTGGACTTACATGACAATTTGCTTTCAATTTTTCAATATTCTCCAATTTCCAGCATCCAAATGAACCACGTCCGCTTTCAGCGCTTTTTATGAATCGACTTGCGACAGAATTTCGTGCTCAGATCGAAATTTTGAGTTTGGTTTGCGATTCTTGAAAAGAAAGAACGAGTCGTCTTGAGAGAAGATCCCTTCCAGTATCCAAGGGCACCTGAGCCTTTGATGGAGACCTCTACAAATGATGGACAAACACCAATCGCGCTTCGAGACAATCTGAGAATGCGCTTGTTTGTTCGAACTTAATGTCAAAAGAAAAGCTAAAATTGAGTATCGTCTATTCCTCGACTTCGTGGATATTTATTCCATGTATGCTAAGTTCTGGTACAGCTTTCCCTATCGTCGGCGAAAAAATGGTTTACTCTTGCGTCAAGTTACACGGACCATCGCTCGCACGAGTGTTGACTTAGCTCATCCCTATAGATCAACAAGATAAAATTCTATGCAAATCGAACTTCCTGCTTCTGGAGACGAGCAAACAAACATGTTTCCCCAATCCAAAAGCTCGTATTAGTCAAGAGACTTCTTTTGTTCTGGAATACAGATATAAATTATTTGTCATCGAGTAACTGGAGTCGTTAAACAATATTAGCAAATATAGAATTTGACAGCCATGATCATGAAGTTTTAGCTCAACGGAAACGATGTTAATTTGTGGCCCATGAAGATAAAATCTAGCGTCTACCATAATAACTGCTTATTGGTTCGTTTTCAATTGATATTGTGCACCGACGTACTACCATGACCAATACTTGGTGTGAGTGATGCAAGATAATGCTGTGCTGGAAGGCATCTTTAAAAATGAAGGTTTTTTAGAAACTGTGATATGAAAAATGTCTTTTGTTCATTGCATGAGACGTCAGTGCATATGACAAAGAACTCTTCGAGTAGGTTTGTGTCTCTATTGTCGGCTGTTTCAGAGAAGTGTCCTGTTATGACTGTGAAGAACATATTTCAATTTGAAATGCAGGAGAACTCACTTATTCCATGAATTTATTTTTCATTACTGTTATTCTTAAACATTGATATTTCGAGAAAAAACAACAGGTTTTGCTGTTAAAAAACAACAGGTCATTACTTGCATGCAACTATTTTGACATCCGACATTTGTCATTATGATCTGAATGAAGAAACTTAGTTATGCGTTATAATCATCCATACGAGCAAACAAAAACCCCCCCTATTAAATGGATGCGACTTTTTCAAAATGAAATCACGATCAGAAAACGGAAGGGAAGCACAACGAGATTTTCAGCCACAGATCTATTCTCCAGCGTTAACAAAATCTCACTATCTCACAAAACATTTTCCTGAATTTTATTGTACGTACTCATTCAAATTTATCTTACACAGTCACCCTCGTTTAAGCCCATTAAGAAAATGTTGCTAAAAAGTGCACAAACCATTCGCTGCAGCTGTACTTCTTCTTATTCGGATAAGCGTACTTTTTTATAATTCGCGCTCATTTTCTAGCCGTAGGGCTTTATTTTTCTCAAGCTGTCCATCGTGGTTCACGATTCTTCTTCACTTGGCTAGCACGCAAGTTCCGCCCCAGTGATGGATTTACGGCACATCAGCAGCTAAACACTTCAAATGCTTAAACTTAATTAACCTACCCTCCGCGTTACACTTTAAGCACATTGATCAATTAAAAAATTCTA
The DNA here is from genome assembly GCA_014220935.1 of Platorchestia sp. MABIK. Lineage (NCBI taxonomy): Eukaryota > Metazoa > Arthropoda > Malacostraca > Amphipoda > Talitridae > Platorchestia > Platorchestia sp. MABIK. Next base: position 35,902 of record JACJUY010008445.1, on the reverse strand, counting down.
CAGATTAAACTCTCCTTTTCCTAGTTTTGCACAATTAAAAAATTCTTCAGACTTGCCTGTGTTCCCCTGGATGCTGCTGAGGCTGTGATGGATGAGGGCTCACCGGCGGATGACAACTGGGCGACCGCCTCTCGGGTTACGAGTCGCCAGTTCTTGCGGCCTGCGCGATTGCCAGATCATTCTGATAAAACAAGGCTAAAACGCAGAAAAAACGCCTACATGAAAAAACGCCTACATGAAAAAACGCCATATGAAAATTATTCCGCCTACATTTCCGTCATATTTATCATATGTCATTCAATGAAAAATAGTTAAAAGACAAATATTATGCTGTTCTTGTAAAATTTCATTATTTATCACTAGAAATTTTCATTACTGTTCAAAATATTTTCTTTGGAATTAATTATATCCATTTGATGAAGTATGCCTATGTCTGTGTACATGTGTTCGAGACACCAAAAGCTAATATTTATCGATGGCGAAATGGAAAGCAGAACGCCACATCATTTGCAAAGCAAAAAATGGCGTAATTTGTTTTAAGAACAAAACAGGTCGTTCAAACTTTGCACGACAATTTCACGTAAATCATTACGTGATAGAACCTAATTCTCTTTCAATGCACTGAATGAAAAAAATTTTAAATATAATTCAAGGAACTGGGAAGAGCGAGATCATTTGTCACATTGAGCACAGAGATAAATGTATCGTAAGTGCTGTGTTCAACTCATCTACATTTGCAAACACTTCTACTAATAGCTTGAACACTCCGATGACTTCAAACCCTGCAATATAAAACAATGCAATTCTAGTGTCTTGGAAGTCGCAACTGAATAGAGGCACAGTGGAACGGATGCCTAACTTTTTTGTAATGATCGACGTACATGTTGACAACCCCATCAAGTATAAGAGATGGAGACATCGCGGCACGCACTTGTCACAATGACATTCTACCAGAGATGAAAACTGAATGAATAATAGCTTGCTCCTCAGGAAAGCGAAGAAGTCCCAAGTTTAATTTTTGATTTTATGAAGGTGATGCCAAGCTCACTCGTAATAGAAGAGACATAATATCCACCTGACTCGTAGAAATTAGACATGAGATACATCCAGCTACAGTCAGAAACATGCGATGAATACACAACTATTGGGCTCAGAGAAGTGGGTATTAACTAGCTTCGGAGGACAAGATATGCCTTCCTGCTTTCATATTTTTGTTAAAATACGTCCGCTGAATTGAAAATAGACAAGGATTACCTCTGACTGCAAAATTTCTGGTTTACTCTATGAGGAGTGAGAAATTCACCTTAAAATAAAGCAATATCCATGAGAAATTTCTAAGCGAAATTTCTCGTGGAACTTGTTTGTTGGTGTCGACTATGACACGAATAGTAAATTTCTTGATTTCACATAAGCGCTTAAACTACAGAGCAAAGGACTGAACAGAATTGGCCGAGTCGAAGAAACTGATTCAATTCCAAGCTTTTAGGGTCCTAAAAATCTTATTATTTGACCGATGCCCACCAGCCGCAAGGTGTTGTATTTTACAAAATTGATTACAAAATTTAATTCTCTTAAATAGAAATATCGGCGAACATCATCGTTTCTCATACGTAATATGAACTCTTTTTCTCGTCAAAACCTGCTAATTGGTTTTTCAACATAACTTTTTATCGTGGCCAATATTTGCAAGTTTTTTTGGAGTGTTAGATTTCACAAAGGAAATTTTATACGTTATAATTTATCATATTGACTTCTCTGTCCTTTTTCTTTCCCTGAGTCTTTCATTGACTCTTTAAAAGTTGAGAAAAATATATTCACCATAAGGATAACCATTAGAATTTCTCTGTTTTCTGAATTTGAACAGGGCTTTGAATCAGGAAAACTGTTCCCCGTTCTTGCACGAGTCCAGATATTTTTTAGACACAAGTCAGATTTGAAAAGTTTCCACGGACGCACAATATTGTGTTGCAGGCTTTGAAAGGCCCAGTCTAGGTCCTGCTCGGACCCTAACTAACACAATAGAAGGAATCATTTTTTTCAATTCCTTGCCTCCGGACATCGTTCCGGAGTCATCAGCCTCGCTCGAGGACTGAGGACGGACAGTAGAGTGGACCGAGAGGCAGGACAGCATTATGGAGCGCCGCGCGCGCCAATCTCGACGGGTTTTCGATTGTGCGACTGTACAATCTTTTACCAGGTCACTCTAAACTGAACAGAATGAGGTGTGACCTATCTAAATATGAGTGTGACTAAACACAAAGGTGAGGGGGACAAACAAAAACGTAATTCCTATGAAGAGCTTGATAAAGTTACACTTCCAGTAAGCTATTGGAATATCGCCTGGCTCATGAGGTATGAGTTCAGGGAATTTTACGATTGCCAAAGTGAGGCAATGATAACGAAAAATAAGTTAACTGTCAACTTAAGTAAGTGTCAAAAACAGCAGGGTAAGATCATTTTGTCGTGAAAATAAACCTTTTGAAATTTAAGTCTTGGTTTCGTTCTTTTCACTGCTCCCAATATTTTCGCTATCACTTTCCCTCTAGTCATTACACATTTTTCATTTTTCCACCTCATTTCCTTTCTGTAATTGATAAGACTTTTCAGAAAATTCTCGATTAAATATTTCTACATCTAAAAGGTTCCATGGGGTAAATGTTTCCATTCTCGGTTTCATAACACAATTCATTCGTGAAGACAGCAAAATTTGCCTCGAAAGCACGCTTATTTTTTATATGAAATCTAATAAAAATAAAAATAACGATCAGATAAAAGACCGAGTCTATTTTGGTGATGTATGTTACTGACGAGAGAGACGACTGATCAAGATTACAGCCTCCCTACCGTCTTCGTCTCAAGTTACCCTCGCCGCTTCCAAATTAGCCAGCAAAAATTTCCCTCGGGTCGCTGTGAAGACAAAAGATGGGAGCTGCAAAAATGCGGATGGTAAAAAAACTCTGTCAGTGACCGCTGGCGAGTCTTCCAATTACTCGGACACTCAAATCAGACGAGGATTTTTCGGTATAAGGGCACTCAAATCAACTGGGTTTTTGAGCTCAAGACGCTCTAGAATCAAGTTCTTTTGTTTATTCTGCAGAGCACTTCAAAAATATGTACGTTTCTTGTTTCATGTCACGCCACAACAACAAATTGGTTAAAAATCAATTTTCCACAATTATTTCTTTAAAAACGTAGGACTTCTGGCTCATGATAAATTTAATGTGTTCCTGTCAGCTAAGTCCAGAATAAAAGTTTGCAAGAGTCAAACAATATGACTAATATTGTACATGTAATGACTATTTACGTACATTAGAAAAATCAATTTCAAATATTGAACCTAATTTATCCTCAATTAATACAAGCCTCTTCTTGAAAAACTTCGGTCTTTTTAACGTTCAGTAAATCATAGTTCCAAATACATGAATAACAAATGTTCGTGCTTTGAGACATACTTTGGTGCTCAGCCGGCCAATAACGCACAGCACAATAAAGTACATCCGTATTCATATCCACACTACTCTAAAATTCTTTTTTAAGTCAATTCTTTTAATTCTTTTTAAGAATTCTTTTTTAAGTCTTTTTTAAGTAAATTGAGCTGATTCTTCCAGTTCTTCTTTTGTTAAAATACGAAGAAAACTGCGTATCATATTTTCTACAACACTACCAATTTTTAAATTTTACATCATACTGTCACTCTGTAACAGCAGCGTTTGGATGTAACTAATATCATTCTCAGGCTGAAAATATTGAAAAAAATTTGACAGTCTGATCAATAAAAATGTAAATATATTACTCAAGCTACAAAAGACGCAATGAAAATGATAGAAATTACAGAACAAGATGGCTAGATAGGAAAAATTAGTACAACATGAAAAATGAAATCCCAAGACGTCGAGGCACGAGAACATTGCACAATGACTATATGATCATGGTACCAGAGGTAGAGCCGAAATGAACGATCGATTTGATGTTTCAAAATTTTAAGCTGCAGTCCTATTGAATAATTAAAGATAATCATCAAAATACAAAAGATCATTTGTATTTTCATTGAGGGCAGGTTCAAGTTTATGGATTTGTAATGATGCTATTATTTGATTACCTATTTTAAAAAAAGACAAATAAAATATTTGTATTTGAATAGAGGTGTTCATTCGAGGGTTTTTTTGTGACATGGCTCGGCTTCTATTTGAAAGAACCGACAGTGCATATTAGAAAATGTGTTAGCAATTATTTATGACTAGCGTTCATGTGATGTCAAAAATTATGCCATTCGATAATGTTTGATAAAATACGATGAACATTGAATTCTACTTATTGTAAAAAGCATTGTTCTTATTCACCACCTAAATGTTCGCAGTACTAGTCCTTTGGAGGCGGACCTTAACAAATATTTTTACCCTAATAATACCCGTGAGTTAAATATCTTTTCACTTGATGAAGAAAAGTCCGTCTCGCAGAAGCGCTCATCAAACACTTCTCGTTGTTACACACGAAAAATTCGATAGTTGAATTCGTCTTGTTATTTCCTTATCAAATACAGAGAGCGTGACGCGATAAATTTAATAAAACAGATGTATAAGCAAGAGCTTTTATTTTTAAATATTGATAAAACTACATCAACCTAGAGTCTTCAGATGAATTTATAATTTTTTCAATGAATTCATCTACCATTTCGAAATTTTCCAACCAAAATCAAGCCATGGTGTCCTGATGTCTTTGAGACAGGAGAATTTATTGCGTGTAAACCTACACAGTTCTGCTAATAGCCATAACACATACACTGTTAACGTATCAGTAGAGCAGAATTATTAGAACATTAGGTTTCTACACCATACCTATCATACGTGCACAACAGGCCGTGTGTCAAGCCATAAACGACAACAAGCGGTCATTCATGTTTACAAGGATCAATTGGCCATCTATCGACCACTGATTACGACTTCTGAACGAGTTCAGCTTTTGCCAGTGAAGTAATACATCCCTGGAACATTACTGTGGACCTGCATTGAGAGCATTTATTCAAAACAAATACAGTGTCATTGTTGTACTCGAATTAGGAGGTAACATATATTCAATATCAGGTGATAACAGACACGTACGGTCTCGTACATGTCTCGTCGTGAACAAACATTGGCCACTTTTATCCTTTCTCTCTGTGTCAGACATAATTTTTTAATGCTCTGATCATTTTTTGAAAAGGAAGCGTGAACGCAACTTCAGGGTAAATTTTGTACTTACTGTCTCAAGTGACGGTAAAAACTCGCAGTGTTTAAAATAAATAAAACAAACTCCATTATCTAGTACAGAAATGCAAACTCTGGTAAGGAGTCAGCCGTTTCACAGTCAGCAGATTCAAAATAAAAATCATCGAGTACAGTGAACTTGCGGCTTTTACAGAGGCGTGAACTTCAAATCATAGCGACAAAAGGAGGCACGTTTCGAAATCTTGACAAAAGGTGGTGGTTAGGAGCTGCGGTCATGAGGCTTGAGGGACGTTCGAATTCATCATGACTGTGGAGGACAGCGAAGTCGCGGCGCGTGCGTCTCATTAGTGTCTCATCATTGCGGACAGTGGGGGCCTGGCCCTTAACTCGTGTGCCCAATTGAGGGGGCGACGTCGCCTTATTAATGCAATTGAAGATTCCGAAAGCAGCGGAGCTTGGTGCGAGGCTTAGGCTCCTGTTCTCACGATCATCGTGCATCCACGGCTATTTTGGTGGCGTGAAAAGAGGGTTCAGTGTTCGTTGGTTCGTTGTGACGGCGTTGTGGCAATGAAATTTCTAATCTAACGCGATGGAACTTGAAAGTAATTTAATCATTTATCGAAGGCGATGGAGCGATTTTTTGCGAGGGTGTTAGGAATGGAACCTCCAGAAAAAAGTTCGCTTGAAACGATGCCACGAAGTCAAGAACTGCTCTACTGACAGTGAGCACGCAACTACGCCCACCCCATTGATGTCCTTGACATCTTTCATAATTATCACTATATATATATATATATATATGAGATATATATAATACATATATATATATATATTTATAGATGCACCTTGTCTAACTACCTTAAGAAAACAATAATTGTAAAATTTCAATTGTGGCAATGTTGCGAAGCGATGTTGACGACATGTAATAAAAGGAGTGATATGCTCAATGAGACGTGTTGAATTAGGCAGTAAGCTGAAAAATTTTGGAACCAGTTATTAAAAAAATTAACAAAATTGTATCTTCGCGAAGCTAATGAAGTATTTTAACATTTTTACCTTACTTTTAACATATAATTGTTCTAATTTGTGTATTAATTCACCAACTTACCTTCAAGTGAATGTGAAAATGAGGCTGTCATTTACTTGAATGAATAATCTACGAATAAGTCACCTTGGCGTGGAATAAAATGAGCGAAGTCATCATCATCTACGTTGATGATCACTAAAAAATCAAGCTTCGGTTCGCACCCGCAAGTGTGCACACTTGGAAGTCAATATTCTGCGCGAACCTTCGTCGCTGCCACCATAGCGTTACAGACGCGAAAATTTCGAATTCTGATAGAGACAGATAATTTGGAACACAGCTCTGAGCGAAAAAAAATGATGATTGCTATGCTTGCGTATGCTATTCTAATCCATCAAACACTCTCATTGCCGTGAAGTTTCACCGTACGTGAGACAGTTTTCCGTTTAGTGTAGCACATCTTGTTGTTGACGTATGCAGCTATTAAAGCAAATCAATGCATCAAATCTGTATACGTAGAATTGTTATTATTTACATATATCAGTTATTAAATTTCACAGAAATCACGTTGTCTTACGCTTTTATTTACAGCTTACGTCCATCTGTGTTTAGAAAAATCACTCCTACAAAACAATGATTTTTCTTAAATTCAGCGTTGAAAAAATCTACCATTTAATAGCCCATCAGAACAAAATTAATGCCACATCGTTAACTTCTCAAAAATCTAATAACAAATTTTGCAGCTATGAGTCATAGATTCATCTTAAAAACAGACCATAGCAACTCTCAATACGGTTACAATGCGGCAAAATTTTTGCTCCAAACATACAGATAAGACCAACCGATACACAACGGAATAAAAGAACATCATTTTCTAAAACAACCCATAATTTCAGGCTGCAAATGCTACACCAGCGCTGTGGACGAACAGAAGTACATAAATATACCCGCCTAACAGCTCGACTGAAGCCATTCACCCGTGTTGAAACTCAAAATCTAATCCAATTATAAAATTTCTTTGAGTCATTTTGAAGCTGGCGGTCCATTATTAGCGCTTGAGTCGAACATTCTTCACAGAGAATTAAGGGCGTGAAGTGCGGTACGCAAATTAGGCGCCGTTGTGCTGCTCCGGCCCCGCTTTGTCCACGCGCCTGCGCCACGCCTCTGAATTGCGGCTTCTGCTCCGCTGAATTTTGGACTGCCCAAACGAGTTCCAAAGTCGTCCTCTTCAAGACTCGTTTGTAAAATTTTTATTCGATGCACTAAGTAAGTCAAATGAGTTTGTTCAGCCTCTGAATGTGACTTTGGAGTCACTGATAGTGGAATGAACGAATTATTTTTGCATGCAGGTTTGTTTTCACCTTGCTTCTTCGTGCTAGAATGACATTTACGGAGGATATTGATAGGGAGGATAGTGTTCACATCGCTGAGTTGTGTAAAAAACAATCATCTAAACTATACTTGTGATGAAAACGCTGCGAGGCCCTAGATTAAAATTTGTTTTAAAAATCAACTTCGGATGTCAAAAAGTGACCAAGTCACTCACGACAGGAAACAAGCCATTTATTTACATTTAACATGAATTTAATCTGTAACATATATTAGCATGAAGAATTTTAAATATTTCCTTTACCTATGGAAGCTTCAGTGCTACACAAATAACACAAAGACGCACTGTGCTATGGATAATCATGAAGATAAGTGGACAGCCTTGCAGGTGCATGGGTATTCATTTGACACGCTGGGCATTGTTCTCAAAATTTTCTCATTTACACGAGTGTTGTATATTTTTATCAAATGAAAATATTCCAGACATTGAATTAACGGTCATCATTTTACCGTTTTCCAAAAGTTCCACTTTTTATCTTCGTTTGACATAACTATGCTCATGTGATTTGTGAGTCACCTGTACAAGCATCATCAAGAAATATCTTATAGCCACGATTTTTAAAATTTCTTTTCTTGGACTCGGAATTATGCTCATCCTTGCCGGACAAACTCCACTTCATTTTATCAACCTTTCGCGAATATATCGGTGCATATTAATTTTTTCAAAGATTTCGTTCGAGCCGAGGAATGTGTGCAGGCCTCCCCTTCAAGTCTTGACCATGGAGTCCGAGTAACTAACTCGATAAGACACGGAGGAGATGAAGCATCCGAGGTCAGCTCTTCGCTTGGACATCATTTGGGGCGTTTCCTTTGACCGGGATGGCCGCATTAGACGGACAAATGCAATTTGCAGGACGTCTGCGAGCTCGAGCAACGTTTGTGACTATGGAATAAAACTATGGAATAGCGTCTGCAACTGCAATAAAGAATAATGTACTCTTGAGCATTCTTTTCGAAATACTGCTTGAATTTGCTCTTTCCTATAAATGGAGCATAAATATTCTGATTAATATCTCATAACAACCTCGTTTGCTACGAAAATTACAGGATACAATGATTTGATAACGTATAATATCATGATATTTTTAATGCATTTTGGTTTAGAAAAACGATGTAAATTTTTTATAAATAATGTTCTAATTTTTTGACGCTTAGAACAAGCTAAGTTAGCTAGCCAAAAGAGAACATTTGTATTTTCTTGTTTTAGTCGTTCAACCAGTAAAATGCAGATTATTTGAGCGATTTTCTTTTCTTTTAACCTTGAGTATAATTTCGGCCTCTCGACCGAGGCTACGCTGATGCGTCGCCTCCTTTATAACACATCTATCATTGTGTATTTGCGGACCAAGGACTTTTACTTCATGGCATTTCCAAAAATTAAGAAGTTGTCTTGCATTTCATGAGCTAACACTTTGAACTTGTGTTGTTTTTTTCAGAACGGTGGGCTCAAGGCGACAGAATCTCCACCTTCTATATTAAAAATGGGTCATCACGCACCAGACGGGCGAAAATGTATCCACTTGACAGCCTTTCATTATCTCTCAATGCACAAATTTGTTTATTTATTAAATCCACTACTGCTGTGAGTTAAAAGTCAAGATTAATTTTTAGGTGTATATTTCTGTTCTAGTGCATGAAATTACCTTTCTCAAAATACGTAGTCACTATCTTTCTCCCTGTATGGTGACACTATTCTCATCTAAAGCGATTTCTAATTTATTAAGTACATACACCTGGCGAATGTTTCTTCCTTGAGTTTAAATTCCTATAAAAAAATTCAAACGTCACGCATTTCTAAACCAGGATACAATATTCTTCAAGGTTTAAATACTTTCCATGACAGATTTTGTACAATAGAGAATGAACTTTGAACGTAGTATTGATTTTCTCAATAGAAATAGAAAGGACCACGTGGTTAACTCAATTTTGCCTGTGCCAGAACGCCAAATCATAATATGAAAACACCGAAGCAAAATCTTGGTAGCCTGAGACAAAAAAGTGGTCAATACTAAAGAAAACGAACTGTGAGATCCAAGAAACATAATTTCAGTTGATAAAGTGTGACGTATTCAAAAATACGAAATACCCATGCACTGGAACAAGTTCCGATTAAGAAAAATGATCCAAAGTGATTGGCCCATCCCATCCTGCATGGCTTTCATTTAACGAGGAAGATTGGTTAGCTCCCCATCAAAAGGGCACCTTCTTGAAATTGCGTTTCATTTGCTTTTTTCTTCCTTTTTGAGAGAGTCACAATTCTATCCTCGTAAATACATAAGACATACACACAGACACACGCACAAGCAACTACCTATGGATAGGACTACACGTTAATACATTTATTCGTTTTATATCCCTCAGTGTAACTTTGGCTGTGTGATATGTGGTAGATCCAGTGGTGCTAAATGACGGTGCTAAATTTGTGTGTTGGTGAACGTTTCTGGAAAACCAGCGCTTGTAATTGTGCGTTAACGTCAAGTTTGTTGGCTATATGAATTTAGGGCTTTGTATTTCGGGGAAATATATTTTTTAATAAGCGTTTTGTTCATTTTCTCTTTCCGAAGGTAAATAAAGTGCAGTGGTGCAAAAAATGGCTGAAATTAAAATTTTTGTTCCTCTAAAGCCAGTGTATTCAAAAATAAATCTACATACTGGATAGATATATTCACAGCCGTATATAGAAAACTGATGACAGATCCGAAGATAATAAAACATTTTACGGACCCGATTCGTCGCTTTCGAATCACATTATATTTCGAACCGATAAATAGACAACATAACTCATATTCATTAGAATTTCTTGAGTTGTTTCCAGAATTTCAATTTTGTCATTATGCCTCAACCCTTAAACATCTGCATGAAATCAGTTACTCGTGTTAGCGTCATTACAACCACCGTCATTATAGACATAAAAATATGTACATAATGTTATAGACATATATATGAGGAAGGAGCTGTCCCTTGGCAGTGAACTTCAAAAAATTCATCAAGGTACAAATTCGATTAATAATTAACTGGAGAACACACTTTTGATTGCATGAGTTCTGACGAATAATTCTAGTGGATTTGAGACACTGGTTTTGGAAATGGCATTCGATTGTGAAGATTAGGTCTAGTTTTCACGCTACGCGACCGTGTTTTTATTTCAATTAAAAATTTTCAATAACTTTAGAACAACAGTGCTGGTAAAGTAAATCTTGTCACCATAAGAAGTGTTTATGATTTTTTGTACATATTTCAGAAAGCTGTTAAAGGAAAAATGGCTTCTCAATCAAGTAAAAGGAAATGTGTGACGCGCCTGGATGCGTCCTGCTGCATATGTGGTACATTCACAGCACTGAAGTATGTTACTGAGAGAAAAAATTAAAATGTTTCCCCTTCGATATTTAATCAAGCAAAAATGACTGAAAGCTTATAAATATTGCAAATACACACTACTGGAGAATGCCGTTAAGATTCTGCGCTATAAGTTAAAAGAAGGAAAGA